>JARVLU010000600.1:16895606-16909073 GCA_031762415.1 Simpsonichthys santanae | reverse complement strand
TAGAGTGTGGCATCAGGTGTCTTCAATATTGAACCTTTTCACAATACTGTATTCTAATTTTCTGAGATACTGAATTTATGGTTTTCATAAGTTGTCAGTTATAATCATCAAAGAAAAACAGAATAATATCCATCTGTGTGTAATGAATATTATATACAAGTTTCACTTTTTGAATGGAATTACTAAAATAAAAAAAACTTTTTCATGATATTCTAATTTTATGATCTGGACCTGTATATTTGTTATGTAATTGTTAAGGTTTGAGTTATTTTAAAAGTCACCAAAAACATTTTGGCAGCTGTAATCTGGCAACACAAAGCTCGGCTCCCAGTTTGTAATTTTTTTGTATTTTCTCAAACTAAAGCTTGCTCATCACTGTCCCTTGTAGGCTATATGCTGACAACAAGTACTACTGCCATGACTACAACCCTAATAAAAAATAAACTAATAACATAAACAGCAGAAAAAAGTAAACAAAACAGAAACGAGTTTCCTTATCTTTAATTTTAACTATAATGTGAGCTCTTTTGATGCAAACTTTTTAGTACAGAACATCCTACTTTCATTAAAGTTTTAGAAGTTAGGGTATATTCCTTGATAGTTGTCTATTTTGTATCACTTTCCCATTACTTCTTCCTAATTTAGCCAAAACCAGCAAGCAAATTCCAGGCTTTCAGACTCTTTGTGGCCATCTGACCTAATAAAATCAAACCTAATCTGACCTAATAGGACTTCTATTGGCCCCTCTCAACTGTGTTATGTCAGAAATAATTGTCTACTGTCTCTACCTTATGGTGTTGCTGTGGAAACTGATGAACACTTGACAGCTGTAGGACAGGTTGCCATGACAACACAGACACTCGTGTGAGGGGAGAGGGTTAGTACCTCTTTTTTTTTTTTTTTTCTTCAGTGTAAATGGTGCACGACTTGCTGGCATCGGCCCGGCATTATGGGAGCAGAGATATGAAACAATCCTGACTTCGGGGGCTGAACTCACCCTCTCAGATAAAGGATTTTTCTCCACCAGGAGCAACTTAAAACCCGTCACAGACCAAAGAGAAACATATGTGACATTGTGTCTTGAGGCAGTTCATTTGGTTTTGTCAGTTCTGTCAATTGGAGGCCACAGGCAATACAGCCGTATCATAAAGACTGTTGATGCAGGCTGGTGTAAAGACATCATAAACCAGAGCCACACTGGTCTGCACAGAACTTCAAGGGGTTTTGACTGCAAGGGTCTCATGAGATTAATATGGCCAGTACTGAGATCTTGGAAAAGAGTGTGCTCCATTTAATCAAGAACAATTTTAATATGTAACAGCATTACTCCTCTGGCAAGAAGCCTGCTAACATTTCACTCAGCTAGACAATAGGAAGTGATACAAATTTTCTGCAATGGAGTTAAATTCACAGCAGTCTGTTCCTCAGATAAATAGTGTTTATTATTTTTATAGATTAATGTTTTTGTTCTGTGCCCTGAGATGACGTCTGTTGTGACTTGTCGCTATACAAATAAACTGAATTGAATTAAATATTAATACATATTTATTTCAGTATAATCCTCCTGCAACTTACTGCAGCTTTTGACACCATCAGACTTTCCATCCTCCCTTCCCGTCTCAAGTCCAACCTGAACATCACTGGCTCCACTCTGTCCTGATTTCAGTCCTACCTCACAGACAGGCAACAGTTTATTCATATCAACTCTTCCTCCTCCTCCATAACCCCTCTATCCCAGGGTGTTCCCCAAGGTTCAGTTCTTGGTCCTCTCCTTTTCATCCTTTACATCCTCCCCCTTGGCAATATCATCGGTCATCATGGCCTCCATTTCCACTGCTACGCTGATGACATACAGATTTACATTTCTACTACATCCATAAACCCCAATATCTACTCCACCCTCACCCATTGCTTAATTGACATCAAAATCTGGATGACGCACATTTTCCTCAACTTAAATACTGACAAAACTGAGATACTCGTCATTGGTCCGAACAGTGTTAACAAGTCCACCCAAAACTTCTGCCTCAACTTTGACTCTCACTCCATCCCTACTCATTCGTAATCTTGGTATTTTTCTCGACTCCACTCTTTAATTTGAATCACACATCAAACAGATAACTCGGACTGTACAGGTATTCTTCCATCTCAAAAACATAGCATGACTCCACCCATCACTCACTTTATCCACTGCTGAAATCCTAAACCATGCCTTTGTCACATCCAGAACTGACTATTGCAATAACATGTTGTATGGTACACCATCCAAAACTCTCAACAAACTGCAATATATTCAAAACTCTGCTGCCCCCGCTCCCGTGAACATCACTCCTGTCCTGCATAACTTCCGTTGGCTCCCTGTCACCCAGCGCACCCATTTCAAGATCCTCCTCATCACATTCAAAGCCCTCTATACCTGACCGACCTACTCCATCACTACACTCCTTCTCGTTCCCTCCACTCCTCCAATGCCAACCTTCTGTCTCTCCCCTGTAGGACCAAGCTTCGAACTTAGGGAGACAGAGCCTTCTCCATTGCTGCCCCCACCCTCTGGAACTCACTGCCCTAACAGCTTTGTGCCTGCTCCAATCTCTCCACTTTTAAAAAATAATTCATAACCCACCTGTTTAAAATAGCTTTTAGTGTTTAAATTTGCCCTTTTTATATGTTTTTATGGTATTTTTATGTGTTGTAATGCATTGTTGATTTTATATTTTTAACTCATGTAAAGCGTCTGAGTACAGTATTTAGAAAAACGCTGTACAAATAAAATGTATTATTATTTATTATATTATTATTATTATTAATATATTGTCCATATAAACTGAAAAAAAATATGTGCAGCATGTTTAATATTGATTCCACCACAGCAGATAAATGATTTGAAAAAAAACAATGACAATTTGTATCATGGAGTCATCACCATTACATCATAAAAAAAACTATACAACAAATTCAAGTAACATTTTTTTCTTGACAATACAACTTGATTTTCTATATAGATTTAAAGCGAGCAAGATAAAAAGAAAAGTATTTCACATTTTAGAAATAATTATATCATTGTGTAGTAATGTTTACCTAATCTATGTGCAAACAAGTAACAACAAAAAAAGCTACGTACGTAAATGGATAAGTAGAACTCTCGGATCAGTGGTTTCCAACACTGGTCCTGTGATTTAATTTCTTCCTCAAGTTCTGCTGAAGCCTGATCATTCAAAGCAGGTGTGTCAAAGCAGGGAAACAACTAAAATACATGTATGCAGGATGGTGTTTCTCGAGTTGGGTACCACTGTCTTAGATGGAAAATTGAGATATTTCCAAATGTTTGCACGGCATGACAAAAATAACCAACTACTTTCAGTCATACTGTGTGATACATTTAGGATGCAGAATCAGTATATTTTATTTTGTATTGGAATTAAACAAGCGTACGTTGTGATGATTTCAGAGCACAAATCGCCAATTACAAAGACTGCACATGTTGAAAGAACTCATAGTTCCAATCCAGCTTGTGATGAAACATGTTGGGGCTTGGGATCGTAGACATTAAATACAGTAGCTTAATATTTTATTTCAAGAAATGAGTTGCTGGGAGCTGCTATAGTCATATTCCATCACTTTAAATATATATTTTATGGATCATAACTCCCTTATTGTACATTCTATAAATCAGTGAAGGACTAGAATTTGTGGTAATAGTTTATCACTATTAGTGATTTGTTTTAGTCTAATTTCTCTTTTAAATTTTCTTAAATTTTAATTTTTTTCTGTATGTCCAAATTTCTACAGATATGGTAAAACCGAATAAGGCGATATTTCCCTTATAATAAGAGAATAACACAGGCCTAAACACTTTGTCTGTACAGTTAGGGAATTATTCAGTAATATTGCACCCTGAAGTCATTATATCAATAACTTGCTCCGCTCAGTGGTAACTTGTTTTGCTTTTAGCACAGCACCGGATAAATACCTGCAAGGCTAATGGGAATGAGTAATCCATGCATGGAAGGCAAATGTCAGAAAAGAAAAAGTCGCTAGATGTATAAACTCTTTTTGTTTTTTTGACTCATGACTGCAAAATAATCTGAGCCTCATGAACCAAAAGTCCTTTCTGCAAAAAGCTCTTAGATAAGGAAGTATTGTTATTTTAAACTATAAACATGACATTATTGACCGATTGTAGAACAACCATTTCTAAGTTTTGTCACTCTCTGGTTCTTTTGTGGCAGCATGGTGGCACTGTTGGTATAGCTGCCACCTCTCAGTGAGCAGGTCGCCCTGGTTCAAATCCCTGCCGGGGACCTGTCTGGGTGGAGCATGTTCGCTCCGTGCATGCGTGGGTTTTCTCCGGGTACTCCGGTTTCCTTCCACAGACCAAAAACATGCATGTTAGGCTGACTGTTCTAGGTGTGAGTGAGAGAATGAATGGTTTTTTGTCTCATTTTTCTCTATGTGTCCCTGTGATGGACTGGAGACCTGTACAGGTGTCCCCCGCCTCTCACACAGTGATGGCTGGATATGGGCACCAGTGAATGCCACAACATAAAAAGGATGAAGTGGTTAAATATAATGGATGGGTGGTTCTTTTGTGCAACATTTATTCATGAGTTAATTTCAACATGACCTTCAAGACACTGATTAGAGGAATTGTATAATATTTACTCTTTAAAACTTTAAAATCTTTTAAAGCAGGGTTCTGTGTAAAGTATAAACATTTATAATATCATTAATATTACTTGTTGGTAATATTTTGCATTGTTTATAATAAGTAAAAGGAGTTCTCATTTTTGTCTTTTAAATGTTTTATTTATGAATCCTATAAACAATGCATTAAACCCAGCACATAAACTGCTCCAGGGGCATTGCACATGCAAAGCTCAGGCGCTCTTGGCACAAAGAGGTCACTGCAAATCAATGTAAAGTTGTTCCGAATGATTATCTATATATTGAGGTAAAATTATTTCCTTGATTAAAAATGGTTTCTTTCAGCATAAGTAGACACCTTCATATTGAACACAAAGTAGACCAGTCGATTTACTTATTTTTCTAAATACTTGATTATGAATACTACAACGGCAGTAAAAATAAAGGTAGCAAATGTCTGTCTAAGTATTTGAATATATTTTTACTCACAGCTGCAACTTAAATATCTACTTAAAATCATGATGCAAAACACCTGTGTGAGGATTTCAAATACGTTGGGATAATTTTCAAGGATGAAGCAAATCTTATTAAAGCATAGAGCTGTTTGCCTGCAGTTCCTCCACATTAGATTGTAATTGACTTATTTAGGATGTTTTAATCAGCTGCAGTCGTGGCTCTGATGTCCCTGTTTGCCAACCAACATCCTCAAATTCCCAGAATCTTGGTTATCATCCTTCGCTAATAAACCGCAGCAATGCCCCAGGCTAAATAAACCATGTATATTCATGTTCAGAAAATATAACCACTGTGTAGAACATGGAAGAGGAAAGTGCTGCAGTAAGTTATGCCGTGAATTATAAAAATTACGTCATGCAATTCAGTTGTTTTGAATTTGAATAGAAATAGAAAGTGTACAACCATCCCTGCTCCCAGCAGATGATCTACATGTTTAACTGCACGCATTATAACTTTTAAACACGCTTAATGTAATTTAACTTACTCTAACTGTGAAATTACAAGTAAAATATACCACCAGGGAGTTAGATTGTACTTGAAGGCAGATCACAGGCTAGTGTAGAAACTACTGAACAGAAACGTGCAAAGATGCTACAGAGCAAAAAATATATATATTTTTCAACATAATGCAAACACAAAACAGACAGTAAAAGTACACAAACCGTATTGAGGAGACCAATAAAAATGAGATGGAGCAAGACTGAAAGAAGTATGAACCGGCAACAAACAGAGGAAAACAAAGAACCTGAGTACTGACATGACACAGTGCTCAGTTGATCAAATGCATCCATCCATTCAGTTTTGTTTACCTGCTTTTCCATTATGGGTCACAGGGATGCAGATGGAGAACAAAACACAGGAACAGAGGGAGGACATGAAGCAAAACCTAAAACACAAAGAATGAACCTTTACTAAATGGAAAATAACAAACGTGTATATATAAACTAGATAAATTGCATGTCTTGTGAAAATGCAGTGTGAATGCTTATTGCAGAAGAACTCACTGAAATAAGCTAAAAAACATTCTAAAATGTAGCTGAAATGGGAGAACAAGCCTAATTTATCCTGATGCATGCTCAATATCCTGATGCATGCTCAATAGCCTAATTTAGAAGAATAAAGTAGAATGGACACGTATTTGCCGAATTAGATTTAAATGAACAGAAGTGAGCACAGAAATTTGTAAATTAGCTTGAAAAAAGCTGAAATGAGCAAAAATATAGCTGAAAAGTAGCTGACAAGGCAGAAAGAATCTTAAACTATCAGAAGGAAGTGGAAAGAGTTGCATTAGTTAAAAAATGTGGAATTAGCTGAAAAAGCTAAAATCAGTATTAAAAAGCTAAATACTAGCTGAAAGAGCCAAAATAGCAGAAACTAGCTGAAAAAAAGCTAAAAGGAGCATAACAAGCTGACATTAACAGAAAAAGTTAATTAGGCTGGAAGTAGCAGAAATTATCACAAAATTTTATGAAAAATAAGCTGAAATAAGAAAC
This sequence comes from Simpsonichthys santanae, assembly GCA_031762415.1. NCBI lineage: Eukaryota > Metazoa > Chordata > Actinopteri > Cyprinodontiformes > Rivulidae > Simpsonichthys > Simpsonichthys santanae. The sequence goes on along the minus strand of JARVLU010000600.1, from coordinate 16,902,420 downwards.
AAAAAAAAAAAAAAAAAAAAAAAAAACTGCTGAAATGTAGCCAAAAAGCAGAACAAAGCTTAAATTATCAGATGTAAGTTGAGAGTGGACATTTTTCCTGAATTAGACTGAAAATTTTGAAATTAGTGGAGAAAAAGCTAAAATTTGTATTAAAAGCTAAATTGTAGCTGAAATAACAGAAAAAGCTGAAACTTGCATAAATTAGCTGAAAGGAGAATAGCAAGCTGAAATTAGCAGAAAGAAGTTAGAAGAAGCACAGAAATGTTGTCGTTAGCAGAAAGAAAAAGGAAAGAGCCCAGAAAAGCTTTAAAATAGCTGAAATTAGCTAAAAGTAGCTGATAAACAGTTTAAATTTGCACAAGGAAGCTGAAATAAGCTGAAACAGAACAAAATGTGAGGGGAGCAGTAAAAGGCTGTAAACAGATCTAAAGATTTGAAGGATGTAAAATGAGTTTAATTCATTTTCTGTGAGGATTAAAAAAAAAATGGCAGAAAAGGCTAAATACATGTATTTCAAAAAGCTAAAGTTGCACCAATACCAAAAGTAATAACAGGATTACCCTGAAAGAGCTAAACGTTTTGATGTATGATTTCTTGAAATAGCATAAAAGTTGTGGAACAAGAAAGATGCCGAAAAACATACAGAAGAAAAATGTGTCACAATAGTGTGCTTCATAAACATTCCCACAATATAAATCATAGAAAACTACATACATTAAAATAACAAAATGCCAACAAGTTTTCCTGTACATTTTAGTTTATCTTAATTATTTTATAATTTTAGTTAAAAAAAATCGTATTTTTCAAAATAACTCATAAACATTCTTAAATTCAGTTTGTGTTGTTCTCAAGAAAAAAGACCACTTTTTTTCTACAGACAATAAAAACTTATACTATTAGGATAATTTGAGAAACTAAACATTTTTATCTATTCTTGTTAAACATCAAATTTAAAGAATTTAAAAACATTTAATTTAGATATTGTGCACACTTTATTCCTAATATGGTTAGATGGTTTTTGTTTGCTTTTTGTTTTCTTATGTCTTGAAGGTAAAAGGACTTCTTTTAACAACAATGTCTGGTCTAAAAAATATATATACTGTATATATACAGTATATATATTTCTGAACAAAGTATATTATAATTTTTCTGTGAATTAAAATTAACACTATTTACTGGCATTAAAGTAACAAGCTATCAGGAACTGAAAATGAACAGTAAAATTATGTCAGCAATAATATCTTTATGAATTTCATATTCAGCTAATTTGATGCTAAAAGGAATGATATTTGTTTGGTAATTTCTTTATCTTTGTAGAATCATTGGCAGAGTGATTTTTTTGTGTGTGTTTCTGTTCATATTGTTATCAAAACCGTAACAGGAGAAGTAATTTAATTGTTTTGTTTTTTCCAAGTCTCAGTTCTTGGGCTTTTGTCACACCTGCGTGTGAATTTTGATCTGCGCACCATGCTGTTTGGGGAGAGTGTCCTTAATGATGCCATGGCCATCGTCTTGACACAGTGAGTATCTTGTTTTTCTCGCCTCGGTCCTCAGAACGCAGTCAATTTCTTGGTTTAATTGTGTGGGCAGACAGTATTCTCCAACTGGCAGTATGGAGGCGGATATGTGGGGGACGGCAGCCTGAATGGAAGCTGCCATCTTTAAAGAAAAGGTGCGATTGGCAAAACAGCATGAGTGCCTTTGGATGCTATGCAATGGACTACATGAGCAAGTTGCCTCCAGCACTGTCAGCATCTCATTAAGGTAGACAGTAGAGAGACTCGCTGCTAGAGTAGATACACTCCAAGCACAGTATATCAAACTTGGATAGCTAACACTACTGTCAAAACCAGGCAAAATAATGCATACAAATCCTGAAAGCTCACTGAATTAGCAAATATGAAGTTATTATTTTGTGCTTTTCATATGCTTCATTCTTTTGGCTCGATTTTTCCTGATATTATCCAGGTATACTGTAAAATATGCACGCACACACTTGGTAGTAATTGTCTGCTCTCTTTACACAAATCCAGTGAAGAAAGTCCAACAGAATTCAGGATGAAGGCAGACACATCTCACGTCTCCGTAGTTATGGACAGACAGAAAGAAGCAAAGAAGACTGCTAGAGAAATGATGGGAATAAATCTGCATCTCTGATGTTTGACATATCCAGAGTACTGAATGTCAACATGTTAAGAGTTTTGGGGAAGTGTGCAGATTCACAGACTCTACATCTTTTTAAACAAACAGTCAGATAGTGCTATGTCTGTTCCTGAAGTGGCGTGACCGGCCATCTCCTGTCACTTGACTGGGTCTTTGGCCCGCCAGTCGCCAAGGCCCCCGCACACAAAGCCATGCCTTATTAGTGAGCCATGCAGGGTCCTGGCACTGGAATTTTAACAAGCTTCCCAAAGCAGCTCAACCTTACGTTGATGTGCCTTTCCCCAGACACTAAACCTCCTGCTCCTGCTACCCTGACCCAATAAGCATGTGAACGTCTTGGGAAAATGGAAGATCAGCAGCAGCTTCAAACACCTGCACAAACAAGCTTTAGAAATTTTCACTGATCATGCTGTTATTAAGTGTGCTAACACATGTGGAGTCTAGTTCTACAGAGGGACTCGTAGATTTTCACCATTTTCAGTAGGGATACACGATATTATAGGCATGGTATCATATCGGCCGATATTAACGATAAAAATAAATATCGGACATTGGATATTCCATCAAAAGTAACTTACCGATATAAATACAGCACTGTTTTTGTATGACAACCCAGTGACAAGGATGCCTGCAGCGCCAGCACGTTATGACGCAACACACGCCGTTGAGTTTAGAAGTGTGAAACTTTACAAATTTGCACTGTTCGAGTGTTGTCATTGTGTTAAAGTAAATGTCATGAATACATTTAACATCAAGCATAATCCAAGTTGAAGTGTTACATCATTTTCAGCCCCCTTTTTGGCAACCAGGCCAAATTGACAAAGACCATGCAGAATAATATAATATAGTATTGTAATCCCACAGCACAGAAAGCTATGCAGGGAAAAAAAATATCGGTATCGGTTATCGGCCAAATAAGTTTTAACATGTTGGTATAACGGAGTTCAAGCTCAGTGACAGATTGGTTGCTTTTCCTCTTTCTGTGTCTGAGGCTAAAACAAGTTGTGCAATGTGCTGCTTGTGCTTTTAAACTGGACAACACACAAACATGCAAATATGCACATTTAATATTTAAAGGAGCTCTGTGGGGAAATTCTGCTTATGTTTTCTGGCTGAGGCAGCATTTTGTAAGTTTTGGCCTTAGTCTTATTAGATGTGTTGTTCTGGTTTCATTCTGAAATCCTGTTTCTATTAAAATGCAGGGTGTTTTTTACTGACTCAGTGGTTTGATATTCATTCAAAGGAGACAAAGCCCAACGGTAGGGCACAAAATGATGGTTAGAAAACAGTTATTTCACTAAATCAGTTGCTTGCGTTGGTGCTTGTTTGTACATGCCTCACAGCCATCAGCTACTTTTAGAAATTCTTCCTGCTTTTTTCTTCAAGGTTTATTTTTGCACTCGGTGATGCACATTTTGAAGTCTCCCCTCCTTCTTCACAATAAATATTTATAGCATAAGTCACCCAATGCTGCTATATGCAAGAATAGTATTTTCCTTCCTTTTTACTTAGGTGTGCTCTGATGTGCTTATGCGGCAAATAATTCAGAATGTTTTGTTTTCCTGGGGGTTTTAGTTCTTAAGAAAGCTGTGTGTGACATAATTTCCTGATGACTACATTTGATTCAGAGTCAAACGATTCTGTGAATTTAAAACAGTCATAACTACCCGGTACTCTCTTATGTACAGTTTATACTGTAGCTGTGCGTCTGGATTATATTTATTCTGAAACAGTTTTCCTGTTTTTTGATAATTTCTCCTCTAGTGCCATCGCCACTTACGACCAGATGGGAACAGGACACATTTTTGACCCACCTGCTTTCCTCCGCTCTGTTGGTTTTTTTCTTGGAGTGCTCGTTGGTTCCTTCCTCCTCGGATTCATGTTCACTGTAATAACAGCCCTCATATCCTTTCATCCTCTTCCGTCTCTCCACTCCAGACTCGGTTACAAACTCTACATCCGCAGCAGTGTAGACACTTCCACCACTGGCTGAATAACAAACCTGCACTGTACCCATTCATCAACAAACACAACAGGTCTGGGTTTCAAGTGCCTCTATGACTGATGTGGTTGTCCATCATTTCGTTCTGTTCTTTAGGCTTTAGGATGAAAAATATAAGGTTTGGGGCAGTACTCCATTCATATTTATACACTGTCTGATTTTCCTGTGCAACTAACTCACAAAGTGATCATTTATTGAATTTTCCTGATACCACCCATAGCAACAGACTGCTCTTTTGAGCTCTTGCTTCTAGCTGTAAACCCTTATAGGCCAGTTCTTGCTGTGAAGATAAATGTGTTAATTTGTCCAAGTGCTTGGATATGTCAGTAAAATGAGCAGCCAACACCTTATTTTAGCCTCAAATTCAGTCAGGGTTTCACATGTAGAAAACCTAAAAACCTCATCTTTTCAGCTTTTCTCTGACATTAGCTTTTAGTCAGACATTATTAACCGCTCGCCAACTGAGTCTGTTGGAGGCGCCTTTTATCTGGCTGCTCTCGTTTGATTTCAGCTCAGTGTGAATCTGCACTCGTGTCTCTTTTGTCTGTACCACAACTTTGTGTGTAAGTCTCATCTGCTCATGGTTCACTTCAGTGCTGTATTTGCTCTGATAAACTCCACTGAGCGCAGAGTACTAGAAGACAGGAAAAAAAAAATAGATCAGCGAACGGAAGAGCAGAGAATGGACTGACAAAGTGAAGACTGCTTACTCGAGCTTGTGATCTACTTGTTTGTAAGCTTTTTTATTTATAGTGGCATGACAAGTGTTGATCAAGTGAAAAGTTTTAGGCTGCAGACTAATATGCATTGTTGTGGCTCCAAACACTAAGTTTCACAGACCTAAATGCAAACATCTAATTAATATAAGCTAATCCCAAAAGTAGTCTTGTCATTTTAACACCTTCATTTATGCCTTATAGGAAAAAAATTCAATTCCACCATCTTATGTCAAGGAAATATAAATTCATTCATTTAACCTTTATTTATGCAGGTTAGTCTCATTGAGTTACAAGGACTCATTTACAAGAGAGACAGGTTTTCAATAAACATAGTAAACAATAAGTCATAAAATGCATATAAAGTGAAAAGTAAACGAACGTGGTGATATAGAAACGAGCTATATTACGAAACAGGGTAAAATAGGAAGGAACATGTCTGCATTTAATGGCTTTAAATCTTGTAACTTGCTATTTCCTAGGAAAAACAATATTATAAGATAAACATGTAAAATAACGCATTAGAAAAGTTTGCCACATGATTTTATTTTATTTATTTATTTATTTATTTTAAATTAGGGAGTAGGAGCATAAGTCCAGCTAAGATGATTTGTCATATTTCTAAGACTTACCAATACTCCCATTTATTTTTGTGTATACTGTAGTCTGTGGCAATATCACTGATATTAGTGTTTTGATAGGTATAAAGGCTCTAGCAATTTGCAAACCAGTTTAGTTTTTAAAATATATTTCTAAGTATTTTCAATCAAGTTCACTAATCTGTATAAAGTAAACATATACAGAGTCAGAGAGTCAGTTTCTTTATTTGTCATTCACACAACTTGTGGTACATATGGTGGAATGAAATTATGTTCACAGGGTCCCAGTTACATCCAACAATAACATTTAAAAAGAAAAACAGTAATAAGATCTAAGATATGAACTAAGAAAAGCATTAACCAAAAATACGCTAAACACTAATTGCATGAAAACCAATACGCCGAACAGTACAACGTTGCCGTATACTATGGATACATTAAGACAGAAAAAATGTTAATTTTTTTAAGATACTCTTGGCACATAACCAAAATAGTAATATTTAGGATTTTGCTGTAAATTAGGGGGGATGACCATACCCCTCCTAAATATAAATGATGATAAATAAATAAATAAATGATAGTAATATAAAACTATAATAATGATATTTGAAGTTCATTACTTATTCTCTAAAAAGTGTGTACAATACTTTCCGCAGTACGAGTCGCATCAGTTCAAATATATCTAATAAAGTGGAAAAAACATAAATAAGTCGCTTCACTGCATAATTCGCATCAATTATGCATCACCGCTGACAACCCGAAAATCTGGGCCTGTGTGCCAAAAGTCGATTGGCTGCCAAATGGCGGCCTTGGTTGATTAACACTTAAAAGCAATTATTGGTTTGCTTGAAATTATAGCAAAGGTGTGTCTCAGTTTAACTTTTCCTTAATAAATGCACTTTAATGGTCAAATCAACCACATTTCAAAAATTGATTTGCAGCTGCTGGAGTGCGCAGAGGAAGAATCGCTGTGCATTTCTTCGAAATTTACCAAGATAACCACCAAAAAACAATTATTTGTTTGCTTGAGTCGACATTATAGTAAAGGTGTGTCTCAGTTAAACTTTTCCTTAATAAATGTACTTTAATGGTCAAATCAGCTGCGCTTCGCCTGGGCAGCACAGCAAAATGCAGCTGATTTGATGTTTGCTCCAGGAGTTCCGGAGCGAGACGAAAGTGGCTTACTATGGCAAGTCGATTGTCTCATTAATAGCCACTTTTACCTATTAATGAGACACCTGGCTTGCCATATTACTCGAGGGCCCTCTAGTGGCTGAAAATGGTAGTGTTCAATATTTTCCATATCAGAATGAATGAAATCATCAGATCTCAGC
>JARVLU010000600.1:16868335-16879996 GCA_031762415.1 Simpsonichthys santanae | reverse complement strand
GAGCACAGGATGCTCTCCACTGCACACCTGTAGAAGGAGGTGAGGACTGAGCTTCCCAGACCAGCTCGTCTCAGCCATCTGAGGAAGTAGAGTATGGACTTTCTTGATCAGGCTCATAGTGTTGTTGCCCCAGCTGAGGTTGTCATTTTCACTTCTGCCTTTATAATCATTTATACACTTAATGCCCCTCCACATGCTCCATGGGTCTTGTGAGGAGAAATGTCCCTGGATCCTCTGTGCATATGCTGCTTTGGCCCTCTTAATATCAGCATCCAGCTCTTTCCTTGTCCTCTTCTGTTCCTGTGAGTTGCCAGACCTGAAGGTGGCATCCCTGGTTTTCAGCAGGGTACATACCTCTACATTCAGCCAGGGTTTCTGGTTTAGGTAGCACTTCATAGTCCTGGTGGTGGTGACATCACTGACACACTTGCTGATGTATCCAAGGACAGCAGATGTGTATTCCTCCAGATTCAGTTATCCCTCATTCATAGCTGCCTCTCTGAAAGTGAAGGTCCTGGACAGAAATTAAGAAAAAGTAAAAAATAAAATAAAAATAAAAAAAAGAAGAAGTGTCCAGGTCTCAAGAAAACATTCAAAGACCTTCAAAAATTCTGAAAAACGTCTGCTCAAAGCCACATTAAAAGATTTAGAGAACATCTGGCTACCTGGAAACAAAATGTAAAGAAATGAGGGATGGGTTCACACTTTTGCAAAGTACAGTAAGTTATTAAGAACAGTCTGTTGTTTTCCTGAAATTGTCTGACCCTCCTTCTTTGTTGCTTCAGCTTCTTTTTTATGCAAACTCCCATTTGTTTCAGTCAGCACAGCACTGACTGCAGCAGTCATGACTTTACTAATACAGCACGTATAGTGTTTAGTCTTTGCATTTATTGATGAACGTCTCTAAATAAAAAAATGCTTCTCTAAATTTTGGATTTATTTTTGATCTGTTTTATTTTTTTATTTTTATTTTTTTTATCTGGACAGTCACAACTCTTTTAAGAGTCTGATGACAAGAAGTAGTCTTTTCTCCTGTTCATAACAGAGTTTAATAGTTATTACAAGTACTAGGAATAGGTACTTTATAATAGTACCTTTAGTGTTAGTAGGTCAATGACCGCATGTTCTGCGCAAAATTTAAACAAAGTAATTTAAATCAGTTCCCATAATTTACATTTAACATCTTAAGCAAATGTTATTACCACCAGCTACCAAAGGCAAATTAATGATGATGTTTTTGTCTGTGTCCAATCATGTGTAGGTGCACATGACCATGTGTTGTTTGTTGTGTTGGCAAAATGTCTGATGAACCATTAGATGGATATAAATGAAGCTCTCAATTTTTTCTTCCTTTTTTTATGTACATCTACAGTTTAACTTTTGAATTCAAGAAAATCTAATATAATGACATCCCTTTTCATCAAAATAACTTAGTTTAAAACTGACATGAAAGGTGGCTTACTGCAAGTAATGTTATACCTTTAATAAACAAGATTACATTAAAATTTTTATTGTAGTCTTCAATGTGCTTTAATTACTTTTCGATCCTAATACAGATAATACACAAACATGACAATAACCTGTGTCTTAATGAGTCCCTCATGGGAGGAACAACCCAATGGGATTTGAGATGCAGAAACTTGAAGGATGATTTAGAGCTTTCCTCTGAGTAAAGACATCCCCTGTAAAGCTCTGATTTCCTTCATCTTTAACATCAGATGCTACATTCCCACATATATTTTCTTTATTTCTCCAAGCAGGAAAAAAAAGCAGAGTGAGTCCAAGAAAATAGAAGGTTTCCATCATTTACTTTATGCTGCACTGAATTTTTCGAAAGGGAAACTTCTTTTTAAAAGTTTATTAACAACAGCTGCTTTCAGCATTTAGGTTTAGGAATCGTGTATTTCAGTGTATTTAAATTACATTTACTTTGTTTAAACCCTTTAATATTGATTGAATATTATAAATGAATGTGAATTATTTTCTATAGAGAAACATGAACACATATATTTGCACATATGACCACATCTATTTCATCAGCTGAGACTTAAACAGTTTGCCCTTACTCTTTTTTGTCAGACCTGATAAAAATATTAGTTTTCAAAAAAGTGTTTATAGTTGCAGTACTATAGTAGTAGGTACTTTTTGCTTGGTTAATTTTTTTCCCTATCCTAAATTCCTTTATAACTGTGTCAATATAATTGTGTATGATAATTTATTGTGTTAAAAGGATAATGGGGTGGCACGGTGGTTCAGTTAGTAGAACTGCCGCCTCTTAGCGAGAAGGCAGCCTGATCGAATCCTGGTCCAGGAGCCTTTCTGGGTGGAGTTTGCATGTTCTCTTCATGCATGTGTGTGTTTTCTCCTGGTACTCCAGTTTCCTCCCACAGACTAACAACATGCATGTTAGACTGATTGATAACTAAATTGTTCCTAGGTGTGAGTGAGAGAGTGAATGGTTGTTTGTCTCATTTGTCTCTGTGTCCCTGTGATGGACTTGAAACCTGTCCAGGGTGTCCCCCTGCCTCTCTCACAGTGACTTCTGGATATGGATACCTGTGACACCCCCCCATGACACAAAAAAGAAGAAGTGAATAAAGATAATGGATGTGTTTTCAATATTCACTATATGGAGTTTTGGAGACTTTTGTTTTGGACAGTGATAAGAACGGTTGGCGCCACGATTCAGTCTTTACCATCTAGGCAGATTGCAGGAGATCAAGATGCTTCCATTGTGTATTTATTTTTCACTGGGAGGATCACAGACTTCCGTGGGAGCTCAGTTGTCATATGCATAGCAGTCCCTTATTTCCTGGAGTAGATATGAAGTTATGCAAAGCATTCTGTGCTTTCACCTCTCGAACTGCATTTCCTACACAGCTGTGTTGCTACGTTGAAGCTGTCTGATTTTACTAATTTGTTACAATGGGCTCTCTTGTTTTATAGTTTAGATCTTTGCATGTGGGATTCTGTGTGTCAAGATCTGTCTGTTTTGTGTTTTTCATTTTAGCTTTCTGTTATTCTTTTATTTTGTTTTACCAGTGTTTCCCAGTGTTTTTCCCCTCATGTAGTTCTGCTCTGGCTCTCCCACTCTCACCTATCCCTCATCGTCTTCCCCAGGTGTGCCATTATCCATCACTGTCATCTTATCACTGTCTTGTCCGTGCATTGTGCCTTGTAAGCTGTTCTTGCTTGTCTTTTTTGTTTAATAAATCGTTTTCTTTCAAGCCTCTTTTTGAGTTTGGGTTTTGCATTTTGGTTCCACCGTCGTAAAAACAGGATGTTGTGGTTCTTAAAAGAAAATAAAAAGCTCCAATCTAATACTTTATAGTTATTTAAGTTCTGTTTGTGCTTTATTTTCATTAATCTAATCTTAATTATCTTTTCACAGAGCTCCACTTCAGAGCATACAAACTTTGGCTTCAGAGATGATATACTGTAGCTCAATTTAATATAAAACCCAAAACGGTAAACGAGAGGCTCAGAGAGGAAACTGGCAGCAGAGTAATTTCCACAAGCAGACTCTTGTTCTCCACAATAACAACCTCCTGCCTTGTTGTCTCTTTGTTGCTCTCTTCCACAGACAATGATAAAGAATGCCGCTTTCTACTTGTCTCTTTCATATCTTTTTTCTCCATGTCTTTCAAGCTGGCTTGTCTCGTCTCCTTGTCAATCTTTCCAGATTCAGTGCTTTCGTGGCAACACATTCTGTCATTGTCAAGTCAGCAGATTATCCTCTATCGTGGTTCAAAAACCTGGCATCTTTGCAATCTATTCTCTTTCCCAAAGCTTCCTGTTTGTTCCACACCTTTTCCCTCTTTTCCACCAGCTTGCTGACAGAACGTGTCGAAATGGAGTCTATTCCACCAGCTGAAGGCAAGCCACTTGAGCCTGTCACAGCCTGCCACATCCCAAAGCAATTTGCCCAGCAACGCAACAACCAGCTCCAGCAATGACCCAGAAAATCTGCGCTTAAAAATGACAGATCTTTTGCAACTATTTACAAAAATTGCTGTGCAATTTAACAACAATTTCAAGCCCCTTTTCACTGTTCTGCTGGAAAGAAGAATAGGGCTGTGTGATAAGGGAAGAATGAATAAGAGGAGAGAATATTTAAAACTAAAAGGAAGTGTGGTGAAAGCCGGAATTTTAGAATTGCGTCGCTCAACGTGGCGGCATTTTTGGAGTAGCTGTTACTTTCATTCTGGGATGTTGCTTTTAAAAACTTTATTTCCTCTTTTTCTGGATGTAAATTACTTTTATTGGATGATTACTTCCTCTGGTATTGGATAATGTGCAGCTGGAAGGATTTTACTGAAACCTTTTTACTTTTGGACATTTGTTACGAAACGTAACCATGACAACAAGGAGGTTTTTACAACCGGGAGCAGCTGATTAACATCTCAAAGCTCAAACATTACCTCAAATACAGCCCCAAATCCCAAATGAGTTGTAAAGGAGGTGCCATGGATGCATCGCTGTCTACCTGGTGGAGGTGCTCGAGTGACTGACTGCTGAAATCCTTGGAGCGGGCAGGAAATGTGGCTCATGACATCAAGAAGACCAGGATCATCCCACAACACCTGCAGTTGGCTGTCTGCAATCATGAGGAGTTCAGCAAGCTGCTGAGAGGAGTGGCCATCGCTCAGGGAGGAGATCTGCCCAACATTCAGGTGGTCCTGCTGCCCAGGAGGACTGAGAGGCCCAATGGCTGGACAGATCAGCATCTGCAGCCAGTTTCTTCCGATCCGCTGCAGGAAGGACTGCTGCAGTTTATTCCTCCCCACAGCCATCAGCATTTAGAACATCTCTTAATGAAACCAGGATGATGAGTTACAACCACATTTAATTTCCCTTTGGGATTAATAAAGTATTTTGAATTGAATCGAATTGAAGAGTGATCTGCAAGGTGAAAATGGATTTGGGAAAATAAACATGGAATTTGTTGGAATATCTCTCAAACCTAAGCTCAAATGAAGAACAAACCATCAAAATAGGCATTTCTCACACCCAAGTATTTGCATAACACAAAACAGTCTCCATTGTGCTCAGTACTGAGAGAGTATTGAAATTTGAGATGCAAAACAGGAGGAGGAACAATAATTTGAGGGGGAGAAATTAAAGCAAATTCAGAGCAAACAAAGCGTTGCATTGTGGAGGGAAATCAGCCAAGGCGAAACTCTGAACACGGTTAAATAGATGCAGGACTCTATGCTGATGAGAATGTGCGGAGCTGTTACTCCAACAAGGCTTCGGTTTAGAATAAAAGCCTTTTGTGTCATCACTTGCAAAAGCCTCAGTGACAGATTGCATCAAGAAGTGACTTGAGCAACAAACGCTAAGTTGTAGCGTTAACTGTGCAGACTTGTAGGAACATGCATTCACTGCCTTTTTCTTTTGTACATTGCGAGACATTCCACACCAACAAAACAATGGTTGTGCCTTTTTTTTCTAGTTACAATTACCTTGAATGAGGCTTGTTAGAAATGGCTTTGTCTCCTTATTTCACTTCATAGCCAGCCGGCAGCCAGTCGGCCTCCCCCTCCCATCTCTGCTGCTTCATAAGAGCCCCACACCTCGACAGGATAATCACAGCAGCCATGTAGCGTATCAAGCACAATTGCGGCCCTGTTTTGTCATTCATCAAATGTTTTCCCGGCTGACATTTTCTCCGTGTGATGTTGAAGACGAGGCTGATTTTGATGAAAGTGTTTGAAAGGTCAAGTTCAAATCGAGCCATGTTAAAAGCTGGCTTCCAGCCCTCATGGCAGAGTTTCAGATCGCAAAAGACTTGACTTTTCAAACAGACTGTAACCCTTTGTGACTTGACCTTTTTTATTGTTTTATTTTAATTAGTCAAAGTTTAACGATACATTTTTCTTTTTAATTAAAGAGTGGAAGAAGATGAGGCTGGTGAGGATCCACACAATGATTTCTCTGAGGTAAAATAAAAAGATTAATCTTTTTTTATTCACAGTTTTTTGTCCTATCTGGCAATAAAATGTACTAAAATCTAAAGGTTTTACTGTTATATTTTAGATTTATTGTTAGTTGTAGTTTTTTATTAGCTTTCATTACACAAATGTTCTTCTAAAGAGCAACTCATGGAACATGATGGTTACAAAACTAGCCAATGTGATGTTTAATTGTAATTTAAATCTAATAAAATGACCATGATGTTTGGACTAAAGCATATTTTTACATTGGAATTTGAACTTAACTGATGTCTTAATAAACTCATCGTTTTTTAGGAGCAGCATTAAAAGAGAAATATGTTTTTTTTGTTGTTGTTGTTGTTTTCTTTCGGCTTCTCCCTTCTTCAGGGGTCGCCACAGTGAACTAAGTCGCACGGAGACATGGAAATTATTTTTTTTAGCCAGATGTTCTTCCTGACGCAACCACAGACCACCAAGCTACCACAGCCCTCTATGTGGAGCAGAGAGCTGCCATCTAGGGTGCCCGGGGGAGCAGATGGTGGGGGCCCAGTGGGGCAAATGAGGTTGGAGGCAGGTGTGGGTGCTTCACCTATCCCACCCACATTTTGATGTTGTCTGTACTGGGAGTTGAACCAGCGATCTTCCGATCACAGGCCCACCTTCTCTAACCTTTGCGCCATCGCTCCCTCCAAAACTAAAATACAGTATGTTTAAAATCATTAGAAAAAATGTTTAGGAGATCAGAGGGTAATGTTTGTAAAGTTAAAATGACATGAAGCTGGAGTGTGCAACGTTTTTTTAGACAGAAAAATTTAAGTCCATCCATCTTTCCATCCATCTATCCCTTTTTTCATCCATCATCTTTACCCGCTTATTCCTTTCTTGGTCGTGGGAGTTGCTGGTGCCGATTTCCAGCTATCACTGTGTGAAAGACAGTGGAAAAAATGGTGTCATCCAGGAAATCGTTAATTCACATATTAACATGTCCATAATCTCCTGTTGTAGTAATTTTTCTGTGAAATATTTAAGACTAGACAAAGAAGACAAACAATGTTACCATGTTTGCAATTTACTTGGCCTTAGTTAAACAATTATTGTTTTTACTCTGTGGCTGGGTGGGCAAGTGTAGTTGTCCTTCAATGCAAGATTTGGGGGTTCAATTCCACCAGCAGTCACATGCTGAAGTGTCCCTGGGCAAGACACTGAACCCCTCATTACCTCTGATGTGTGTTCCATCAGTGTATAAATGTGATAAAGCACTGATTAATCTCTGTAGGGATCTAGTAGAGTGCTGTATGAATGGGTAAATGAGGGCACAGATTGTGTTGTAAAGCTCTTTGAATGTCTTTATAAGACAGAAAGGTGCTATAAGTAGTCTATTTACCATTTACCATTAAGTTCCAGTAGTATCCATACAGTATTCAAAGCTTGTACTACTTCACTTCCCGATAAACACAATTTTTTTATCTACCGTATGTATTTGCACAAGCAGTACCCAGCAATATAAAGATACAGTATCCCATTATGTATTGTACAACCTTTTAAAGGCCTACCACGGTCTCTCTCAGGATCTGTCCAGCTCCTTTCATCTTGTTTCTGTTTATTTCTTACTCCACCTAATATCAAAGTGAAGAGAAGTTCAAGAGGAGGAACTGCACCGTTTTATCACTGACTATGTACCACATCCTTGCCAGCTCAGCTAATGTTTTCGTGTCACCCATATACAACCCTTTCATTCTTCACCATCACTGCAAACCGAGCAACTCCCCTTTCATCTTCTTTGACGTGACTTTTATCTGCACGTTCTGAATCAGACGGAATCCGTGAATCTCGTTAACGTTGAGTGGGCAAATAATGAAAGCTGGGATGGGGTAAGGCCAAGCTTTAAGGCTCTTCATTATGTAAATGGTTGAATATAACCTTGCCATGATGTGTGTCCAGGACATTTAGGGGTGTGGTCTTTAGCGGAAATGAATCTTTTGGGACTTGACAGTTTATGAGATCGGGAATTTCCTATATGAGTGCAAGCAAGGGTCATTATGGTTGATGTGGTCCACAGGTTTTACAGGAGATCAGGTTTTCACAGTATCCATAAGCCACTTCAGACGGTCTCTGCATGACAAAAACTAATATGGATTATCTTGTGGTCCACAGGTTGTTTCAGAGAGGCCAGATGCAACATGGAGCCTCTGGCACCGTCTGGACCACCAGTATCCTTTCACTCCTTTTAGTTCAAGAATAACAATACTTAGTTATGCACTGAAAAACAATATTCATAACAAACAGAACAACAAATTCCTAGTTATTCAAGCTGTTAAATGAGGGGTTTGTCATAGTCTGTTGAAATGAGTTATTTCCAGCTTTATTCCTCTGGATATTTTGTTTTTAGTCCCAATAAAACTGTTGCAAATTAGAGTTCAGGCAGCTTTCACCTTCAGTTATTGATACAAACGTGAAATGCAATGTAAAAAAATCAGCCTCAGCTCATCACAGTTTATCTGTTTTAACAAAACGTAATGCCTACCAGCACCTCTAAAGTCAATCAAAGTGTTTATAATACAGTATTTGTGCTAATCCAGAATAGCAATTTCATATATCCATGCTAAACCAAGTGAGGGTCAGCCACAGTTTCATTCCTAAATACTGAAGACTTTATCATTAGGCAAAAAATGATTGGCTCTCAAGAATCAAAACAACTAATCAGGAGGAAGCCACTAGACATAAATCATTTATTTTAAGATTTTCTAAGACCAAATCTGCAAGGATCCAATTTTGTATGTTTTTTTTAACTTTGCTTCTCAGCCCTGTGCAGTATAAGTTCATAGCATTTAACAATCATCTATGCTTTATTTCAATTACTGTGATTTTTTTTTTTATTTTTTTTTATTTTTTTTTTTTTTTGTTGCTTGTTCTCTAAATGGGGTGTTGTGAGTAGCACCATTTCTTGACAGCCAAAAGAACTTTGCATGTTAATTTTGCCACTGGAGGGCTGCATGCCTGTTTTTTTTTCGTGGGCTCCATTATCCACCAGGCCATATTTTGCTCTAATACTTGATAATGTTGATGGAATATAAAACAAAAACTGAAACATGAATAGCTTATTAAAATATTCCTTTAATATAGACAAACCAATGAATATAGTTAAAGTTAGCATTCACCCCGATATTTTATGGCATATGATATGGTAGGACAGGTTTATTCATTAAACTCTGATGCAGAAATGTGTTAGGACATACATTTAGAAAGAAATTCACTGAGATATTGGTAAACCTGAAAGTATTGTAAACTGAAATATTATTTACTGGTGTTGTTTGGATCACATTTCCAAGCACTGTTCCTTTGTGAATAGAAAGAAATGTTGGTTTGACACTCCATCTATCAGACTTTTATGGTATGATGACCAGACAGAAGCAACTTTTGACTAAAGGACTCAATGGCCTACTTAAATACTGTAAATATGTCATAAAGACAAAGCAGTTAAACGTGCAAAAACTGATAGAATGACCATCAAACCAAAATAAGTTGAATCTGTTGTAACAAGGTCAGACATTTTTAGCTTAGTTTCTCTATAAATTATGTAGTAAACCAGGAGCTGAGTGTCACTGTGTTAATACTTAACCTTTTAGTCAAACATGATGATGGCAGATTCATTCTATGGAAGCATTAATCAAAGAAAATGCATAAAATCTAAAATATTACATTTTTGCTGTAGAGTACTGAGTGAAACCGTTCAGCTTGTTATAAGAGACCAGTCAGGACCTTTCAGCTGATTTTCATGAGGTCTGCATTGAGTTTAGGATAATCAAATTTTAGGATTTACTAGCCTCGTGACTTGGCCTGGTGTTTAGTAGGAAACAGATTGTTGTACTCTCCGCCAAAACAACAAGATGCAGATCTATGAAAAAAAAAAAAAAACATACAAACTACTCATTTGTCTGTTTGGTGTGTTGGCAATTTGTTTTCTGTGCATTTAAAACAACTGAATAAGGAGCGATAATGTTTCCTTTAGCATTGTATTATTAAATCAAAACCATGGACTGACACTGCGACTGCTCGAGCCATCAGAAAACATCCATCGAAACAAGATCAAGTGTAAATGGGATGCAAAATGCAGGTTTTTTTTTATTTTTATTTTATTTTTTTGTGATTTGCATCGCTTTGTTTGTTGTTTTTAATTGTTTGTGAGTTATATTTGATTATTGTTGTTTTGTGCTTAATTTGTATCTCTTTGTTTATAGGTTGGATGTTTGTAGTAATTCAGATTTTAGGGTTAGGATAATCTATTGATTGGCATAGTTTTGGCTTTTTTCCCCACAAGACATTGGCTGCCATTTTAAGTGTTTTATGCCACTTGATACACACATATGAATAGTTCTTCGATATAAAGGCACTTAAATAAAGTGATGAACCAATGTATGTAATGATCTCCTGGAACCCAGGTCTGGACGTTGAGGTGGTAATCCAGAAAAGTGTTCCAGAGATAGAGGATCAGGCAGGGCAGGCCAGGCAGGCAAGGTGCAAGGAACAAGGAACAGAACCAAAGCTTAACCAGGACTGGACAGGACCCAAGGAGCCAAGATGACATGGAAAAGTATAATGCTCCAGCGGAGAGTAGCACTCGACTGCAGCCTTAAGTAGTGTTGACTCTCATAAATGGCCGACAGCTGGTGGCAATTAACTTAAGGCTGCAGATGGTGGTACTCTTTCAATATAGGCTCAATATAAAAAGATAACTTAACAAATAACCAATTCAATTGATATTTTAGCCCATCTTACCAGCAGCTTGATGCAAATATACAATATGTTCCTGTTTATTATGTTGAATATATGTTAAATACTGAAGAAATCTCAAGTTTAATAGAAACTAAATAGTGTTACTGCACCAAAAAGATTAGTTTCTAAGAGATATTAGTCAAAAATGCCCATGTGTCCAAAGGGATGTATTTGATGAACAAAATAGGAAGTAGACACCATGAAACAAAAGCTGATGTTTTTGTTCAGCTGCTCTCCTCAGCAAGCAAACTCGCTCAAGAGGTTTTGCAACTGAATATTGAATACCCTTCCTGACCCAACTCAAACCTGCAGCCTCAGGATTACGACCGCAGTACTGACCACTGAATTACCACAACCTCCTCTTTGAAACAAAGTATCCAAAGAGTATTTGAATGATATCTTAGTTAAACAAAAAGGGAAAATTTGCATACATTTTACAAGGACCCTGAGAGGTAAATCATATTTCAATGGGTAATATCTGTTTGGAAATCAATTTAATTCATAGATGCAATTTTATGTTTGTGGCACACTTTATGTAATGCATTTTTGTTTTTACAACTTGAAAAATTGCAGGAAATTACATATTTTGCTTTGTGGAAGCATGTCAAAGTGTTTCAAGAACTTATTTAAAATGTTTTATTTAAGTTCTTGGTTATGTGTAGCCTCAACACTGGTTTGTTCCTTGATGCTTGAGTGATATAACATAGTCCTGTTAAGTTGTTGGTGTCAGCCAGTACACCTCTATAATCATTCATAGAAGTTCTCGGGGGAGGGGGGTTTGCTTCTTAGTTTACATATATCCCAGGAGAAATTTGATAAGTCAGCCTGCTTCGTGGCCGAACGGGGGAGTCAGATTCATATAGGCCACAGTTCTTGATTGTTTTCAGGCAGACTGTTATTTCTTGTCAACCTTGAGTTCTGCTGGTACTTTTGATGATCCAAAATGGCCAGA
>JARVLU010000600.1:16848753-16867940 GCA_031762415.1 Simpsonichthys santanae | reverse complement strand
TCTTCAACCCTGAGTTCTGTTGGTACTTTTGATGATCCAAAATGGCCAGATTTGTGGGCATACAGTTCAAGTTCAAGTACAGGACACTTTATATTAAGGTGTTAGAACGCTTCCCACACTTTTGAATGTTCTAAACTCTTAAACCTGTGTCATTTTAACAACATATGTTACTAAATTTTACTTAAAAGGGCTCTGCAGAACAGGAGCGACTCGGGTCTATCTGACCCAATAGATGAAAAAAAAAAAAAAAAGTCCCAGTGTAGCATGACTGAAGCTCATCGCTTATGCTACAGGAGCAAGGCTGCCCAGGATTTAATCCACCACCTCTGTTCCGGTCTGGAGAAGCACTGCACGACCAGAACCAGGCTGAAACCTGCAGCCGTCTGTTCCTTGCAGCTCCCAGGATCCGGGTCACACTGAGTCCAGATCAACTGCAGCTACTCAGTAGTGAAGATACAACTTGAAGGATAAGTTCAGCTTCAGAATAATTTGATACTTTCCTCCTGCCAGTTCTGAGCTTATTATCATTACTTCTGACTGGTTGCAAAACATTTCCTCCATTTGCAGCAAACAGAAGTTGCAAGCAATGTTGACTTCTGGGAAGTACTGATGGCTTCTGGGTAGAGTAGTTATTTAGACTGGCAAAACAGTGAAGGCTTAGTGAAAGAAAACTACAAAATGACGTCACTTTTTTGTTGAAAATGTTATGTACATGTACAGTACTTAAACAAACCTCGATAGAGCAAGTCCGTGAAAAAAAAAATACCGCGAAACGTAATGAGGAACTACTTTATTCCTCTTAAGAAGAAAAATAATTACAAAGCAAATTCAGTGTTTAAAACCTTCAGGAAGTGTGAAGAATACAAATTCTTACAAAAACGTTTGCAAGAAAATCATAAAGAAATTGGAGGTTGATCCAGATTTTACACAAAACAGTTTTTGTGTTAGTTTAACTGTTGTTGTGCCCGAGTGTCTTACAGCGTGAAACAGATATTTCACAGAAAATGTGCCATCACATTGTTCCTTTTTGTACTCGCACATCTCCATGTTCTTGCCACTGACATGCTTCCTCCCAACGTGATATTATCTCACTTTGATTTTTCACAGGACGGAGTGAAAGAGATACACTGTGCCTGCCAGGTTTTACAGAAACACTTTATATTACAGCTGAAGGCATTTAATCATATCGTGGACACTTATTGCAAAGGGATATATTTATAGTCTCTTTTTGAACGTTTTGATTAATTATTTTTAACAGGATTGAAACAGTTTTCTTTGAGGATGAGTGAAACGGCTTTTAATCAAGCTTTGTTTGAACTCACGCTGCTGATCCACAGAGTGCACAAAACTAATTGTGGCTGAAAGATATGACTGATTATGACATCTTGTTCCTGGTGAGTTTATTGTACCTGACGTGGTTTGTAATTAGTATAGAACGTCTAAGAAAATGGACTTGTAACTTTTTATCAGAACGAGCTTTTAGTTATCTTGATTACTACCGTACTTATTTGGAAAATGGAAAGTTTCTCTTCAGAAATATTGTATTTGTTTGCACCTCAAAAGCCACTGAAGGTGTTTTTAGGAAAGTTTTGGATGTAATCAATAGAGTTACTCAGCAAATTTACCGAAAACCCAAAAGTTGCCTGCTTCACCAAGTATTTTGTTCCTGAACAAGTTAAGACATGTAATAATGGGGGCACTGCCACCAATAATTATCTGAACGCTTATGAAGCATTCACACTATTGTGATCCATTTTTGTTCCGTACAATTTCAGCATATTTCTCGTTCCACAGTTTTTGTGCTATTTCAACAAGTCATATTTAAAACATTCAGCTTGTTCAGGAGAAAGGTGCTATGACTTTTGATTTTGGTGCAACTTTAGCTTTCTGAAATATTTAGCCTTTTCTGGCACGTTTTTTCTCATAGGAAATGAATTGAGTTCATTTTACATCCTTCAGATCTTGAGATCTGTTTACAACCTTTTACTGCTCCTTTCACATTTTGTTCTGGTTCAGCTTCTCTGTGCAAATTTAAACTTTGTTCAGCTATTTTCAACTGTTTTTTTTTTTTTTTTCAGCTGTTTTGTGCGCCTTTCAGATTCTTTCTGCTAGCTACATTTGTGTGCTTCTGCTAAATTCTTTCTGCCAATTTCAGCTTATGCTAGTTTAAATTTTTTTTTGCTACTTCAGCTTTTTATGCTAAGTTTAGATTTTTTTTTTTTTGGCTAATACCACATTTTTTACTTTAATTTCACTTTTTCAGCCTAATTCAGCAAAAATGTTCTCTCTCCACTTCCTTCTGGCAACTTAAGCTACTTTTTGCTGTTTTAGCTACTTCTTTGAGCTGTTTTTTTTTTCTAATTTTACTCTTTTTTTCACATATTTTCCACCTTTTTGTTTTATTGCTTATTTCAGCCTAATAGCGAACATGTTCTTATTTTGTCTGCTAATTTAAGCTTGTTCTAACTTTTCAGCTAGCTTTTTAACATTTTAGCTAATTTCCACTGTTTTTAGATAAATTCAAGTTTTCATGTTAATTTCTGCTATTTTCAGCCTAATTAACTTTGTTATACTAATTTCAGCTTGTTATGCTCCTTTCAGCTTTTTTCTGCTAGTTTCAGGTTTTTCTGCTCTTTCTACTATTTAGTTCTTTTGATGCTAATTTTAGCTTTAACAGCTGATTCAACATTTTTTAGCTCGTTTAATTTTTTTTTCCACTTCCTTCTGGTAGTTTTTTGCCTTTTCAGATACTTTTCAGCTATTTTTGCTAATTTTAGCTTTGTTTTAGCTAATTTCTTAATTTGTTGTGCTAATTTCTGCCTGTTTATACCTACTTCAGTAAATGTTTTTTTTTTCTGCTTTCTTCTGCTAATTTAGGACATTTCAGCTTCATTTCAGCATGTTTTTAGCTAATTTCAGCAGTTTTTCTGCAAGTTCTTCTGCAATAAGCATTCACATTGCATTTTTGCAGGAAATGCAATTTCTCTAGTTAATTAAATATTTACTCTCATTGCAACACACTGAAATGTGTGCACCCATTCTATCTATGCAAGGTGTACCCTGTGGTTGTGGTTAAATCCTTCAAATCGGTTCAGTTTGCACATATGAAGAGCTTGTTTGTTTTATTTACTTCTTATAAATGAAATAAAATTGTGTCAGAGCAACAGCAAAAGTAAAAGAAAATGCACAAAGGATGAAACCTCAGGCCCGACTAGTGTTTTTTTTTTTTTTTTTTTTTTTTTTAATTGGCATTGCGGAGGTAAATCACACAGAAGATGCTTTTGAAGTGACCCAGTGAGTCCTGCTCCCAGGTAGTTCTGACTCCGCTTTGGCTCACAGGTGTTCCATAATAAAGGCATACAGCTGTTTCCTCTACTATTTCCTTGTCAGCTTGGCTGTAGGGCTCATTAGGATGAGCGTTTTGCTTGTAAGCGCTCATTTTGACTACGATCAAAGCCTTTTTGATGTTTGCAGCTGAAGGTTTGACTGCTCTAATCTTTCAGAAGCCGGTAACAGATGTTTTTACTTTAGGATCCGGCGTCCCATCCGCACATGGTTAAGAAATTTGATTTTTAGGTGTTAACATAGATTTAGCTTGGATTAGAGGGGGTTAAGTGTTGTTTTACATATTATACCACAGAAATGAAGAAAGGGCTGAACTATAGCTAAAGGAAAGAGACAACAGATGATACTGTTTTGGACGTTTTAAACATTCGCTGTAAGTGGTGGAATACATTTAATTTATTTTGACTGAAGCTAATTCTTCTGTAAGAATCAGTCACTGCATTATCTTTAAGGCTTCAAAAATTATCAAGTTTTTCCACCACAGCAGAGATTTAATGAAACAGGAGTGAGAAGAGTGTTTGTATCATTGTGTGCTCTTATTTGAACTCACTTTCTTTTTTTTTTTTAACTATTTACTCAATATCACTACTGCACCTTTACAAAAATCTCATGTCGACCGCTTTCAGCCGTCCTAGAATTTTGCAGATCGACTACATGATTCTTATTTTAGCCTTCCATGTTACCTGTTAGTTTCTTAAAATAGTAAAATTAGTAAAAAGGTCAATTCTAGGTTTTTTTTTATGGCCATATGGGTTAGTTTGTAATTGAGATGCCCCAAATGTTTCTAAAATCCAGATTAAAGACAAAGTGGGATGGCATTTCCAGTTGCTATTTGGATGGTTTAAAAGAGATTATACGGTTTGCAAAATATGTGCTGTCATTTAAATTCTGCAAGTGTATTTGTATGAACCAGGCTATTGTTTTTTTTTTTTTCTAAACTTATAATTAAGTTTTAACTGTGCCTGTCCGTTCTGCGGAAAAGTTTCTTCCAATTAAAGCAGATAGCTAAGCTTAAATCCGTGTTGACCAGTTCTGACCTTGAAAAAATAGTCCATGCAGTCATTACAACCCGACTAAGCGTAACTCGCTTTATGTTGGGGTCAGTCAGGTGTCATTTTCACGTCTGCAGCTCGTCCAAAATGCCACAGCTCGGCTCTTAACAAAAACTCTTAGGTTTGATCATATTTTACCAGTTTTGTCTTTCCTTCACTGGCTCCCTGTGCATAACAGAATAGATTTAAAAAATTCTCCTGTTGACCTTTAAATGCAGAAATGGCCTTACACCTTCATCTCTCTCTGATACCGGTTATTCAACCACATGTCCTTCTCAGACCCTGAGATCATCTGACCAGCTGCTTTTGGTTGGACCAAACGCTTGGGTTTTTTTTAGTCACCAACCCTAAACTCTGGAACAATCTGCCCCCCAACATTAAATAGTCCACTTCCTCTTTTAAAAACACATCTGTCTTCACTAACTTTTAACACAGTGTGTAGTATTTTATTGTTCTGTGTTTTTATGTTTTTCTTTTTATGCTCTTTTTTTTTTTTTCTTTAAATTACTGTCATTGGTCTTATTGTGAAGCACTTCAATAACAGCTGCTGTTTTTAAATAAATTTGAGTTGACTTTCAGTGACACACACACACACACACACACACACACACACACACACACACACACACACACACACACACACACACACACACACACAACAATGTCAGCCTAGACTTTTGCATACATGAACTTTTTGTCTGTTGTTGTTCACAAGTGTTTGCTTGCACTCGGTCGCAGTCACAGGAAACAGCCAACATTTAATAGCGTCAAAACTGTGGGTGGGAGTGATGTTTGCTGCAAAAGTGGCTGAAACAGCAGCTGGGCTCCTACCGCCTTCAACCGACTCAGCATCTTTTCACACCCAAGCGCACACACACATAATACAAGCAGTGTGAAGGAGAAAGCAGCTCTAACGTTATAATTGCCATCCTTGTCCATAAGTTTGAAATAGGAGGATAAACAACTCACTCCTGCAAGGATCTTTTTTTTTTTCCCCACCATTTTTTTAATTACCTGCTTCTCATTTGAGACATGTACAAAGACATTATCCTGTTAGAACAATGGATCTTGCAACATCCCGATAAATGTAGGAAATGGCGCCAAATTAGATCATTTCCTGCTTATCTTTGATTTTCTGTGCCTATGCCAAAGGATTGTAGGCTTGTGTGCCAAGTCCAAATCCTGTGTTATTCATTATACACTTTGAGGTACAAAGGTTGAGTTTATCCAGCAAGAAGAATGTGGTTTTTTAAGGATGAATGACCAAAGAATGAATATTTGCAGGAAATATTTTATAAAAGGGCCTCAACTTTTACAGCTAAAACGCAGCCAGTCCTAAAGGCCTGTAGTAAAGAGGACACACAGTCAAGTGTCTAATAAAAAAAAATGCTGTTAAACTTGGTTTGATTGTGTTTGAGAGTGTATAACAGTGTGTGAGTTTAATTACAATGTACCCAGGAGCACGTTGATTTCATTCCCCGACTTACACATAAGATTTTGTTCTTATTCTTTAAACTGATTCAAAACTTGATAGCCTTATATTACCACTTAAACACTTCACAAACTAATTGCGACCTTGCTACTGATTTTAATCAAACACTTAACTGACCTGATTTCCTGGAACAAGATAACAGCCTATTTTACTCCTCATTTGTGGAGCAAATTAGTTTTCTGTAAATATAACCTTCTTTTACTCAGCTTTTCTTCAACAATTCCTCCTATAAAGATTTTTTTAATGAAAGAGAGCTAAGACTTAGCTGACAGGATTATTTACATCTACTTTAATTATGCAAACAGTTTAGGAATCAGAAAATAACACACGTCCCTCCAGCTTGAATGACTAACGTGTGACTCTCCTTAAAAAAGGAGCCACTGGCGGTCACTGACCTCATGAAAGAAGTCTGACTCCAAAATAGCCACCGAGAGGTTAACAATGTTATATGACGCTAAGCCAAATGTGCTGTTTTCTTTATTTATATTCCTACTAAAGTAAATGGTGGAGGAGGGGTGTCTGTAGCATTAAGTAATTCTCATAAACCACTGAGGGGTATGCAACCTTTATGACCAAAAGAGCCATTTTTGCACCTTTGTGCACTAAATTAAACGCCATGGGCCGTAAAACCTACTACTGTGATTATTCTCTCTTTTGCTCTCGACGAAGACAGTCACTCTCACCCTCTCTCCTGATTTTTTTTGCTCTCTTCTCTTGTCACCCTCCTCAGACTCTTTACACATCTTCTGAATAGAAAATTATTATGGATTTGGTTGGCTGGTCTCTCAACGCAACTGATATTTTTTTTGACCAGACGACAGGGTGCAGGAGAGCCCTCATGTCCTGAACGAACACACGCAGCTGGATATGTCATTCATTCCTGGGGGGAATGGAAGATGATGTGCCTGTCTGTGTTGTCAATGGAAGACATAGAAGATGTGTACCTTATTGGATTTATGATAACAGGGTTTCTGCTTTTTGGAATCGACAGATACTTAGAATATCGACAAATTAGGAAGACATCGGCAGCAGTTTCAGCCATGGTAAAGCTGACAGCCTTATGTGAAGGACTCATTTCTTCCTCATGCTCTCAGACTCAAATGCTTAATGAGCTCAACCGCAAGCTGGATGCAATTTCTGAGGATTGTAGGCAACTTGCAGCTCCTAGAACTCACAGGCATGAAGGATTCAAACTTGGAGAAAGCTAACGAGCACAGTCTGGGTGGAATGTTCACAAATTTTATTGTTTGGATTCGCCATTGAGTGTACCAGCAGAACTGAAGACAGACATGAGATCAGAGTCTGCCTGCCCAAAACAAATGTTTATCTGAATTTGTCCTCCCCACTGGCCTTGGACAGGCCAACTTATCTCAAATTTTTCCTGGAGGATACATAAACTAGAAGACCTGCCTGACGCCCCTTCCCCCCGAGGACATCTGTGGCCTTATCAGAATTTTGACGCTGATAGACACTGTGCCATCTTGTCAGAACTTTGGAACTTTCTGGGGTGTTTATGGATAACTCACCGCCTTTATCGACCTTTATGCATAAATGTATTGTGATGTCATTGTATGTGGCTGTTTTCTGTTGTGAGGTCTTTTTTTTTTTTTTTTTTTTTTTTTTTTTTGCATCTTTTACACTGTTTCCCGGTCAGGACATGGTGTGAGACATGATTTTTTGGGGGCTTCCTCCATCCTCCTGTTCTCTTTTTCTCATCTGCCTGTATCTTGTATGTAAAAGGGCTCTCATGTAAATGAGTCTTTGTGGCTCAATGGAAACTAACCTAGATAAATAAAGGTCTAATAAAAGAAATAAATACTGTACTGGTGGCCCATGGGCTATATGCTTGATGGAGGGGATTTTTTCTGGACTGTAGGGATGACATACAATTAAAATTATCTAATGTTTTTTTTTTTTTACATTTATTTATTATTTTTTACAATTCACAACAAAATAAAACACCAGATTCTTGTAAAGAAAGGGAAAAATACATTTTGTTTTTCTTTTTTAATGAAGAAAACTGAACTTTGCAGGCCTTTGTTTTTAATTGTGGAAAAATGAAGTACTGTATCCTGCTTTGAAGAAATAAAGCATACAGTTAAAGTGAGTATGTTTTACTCCTTATATTAGATTCACTTGTTTGCACATTAAATGACAGGAAAACTGCTAAAACTAGCCTTTTGTTGTTGTTTGTATCACCTATAAAATTTAGTTTTATGTTTGTTTTGGTCAAAGCTTGAGTCCCTGCAGAGGCACCAAAGTGCCAAATGTGGCTCAAGAGCCACAGGTTGCAGACACCTACACTAGACAGATTAGATGTGCATCTAAAAAATAATTACAACGCTGCCATTTATACAGGGCTACAATTTTGTGTGGTAGTAGCTGAGAGTCATCCCACTAACAGATACAAAATCTCACAACATCACAGGAGATTACATAAAATAATTTATAAGGTTTGACTACACCCAGACATGAATACAGTACTAGGCATCTCCTGTTATTTAGGAACCAACCGGTTGAGTACTGTCACGATGGCGTGATCAGTTCTAGTGACATGTTTGATCACATTTCCAAAATGATTACAACTGACATTTTTAATAAAGATCATCATGCATCACTAGCTCTCTAATGCCCTTTGCATCACATTTTTTTTGCGCCAGATAATATTTTTTGTCTGGGAATATTTTTCTTTGCTGAAGACATCTTGCAAATTAACTAAATTAGTCACTAAAGTAAAGTTGCTCATTTTTCTGTTTTATCTCACAACACAATTTTTTTTTTTTTTTTTTTTTTGGTTCTGTTAATTATAACTTAACAAGGCTGCAGATATCTGAAGCCCCTGCTGACGCGTTGTGGCCCCCCGCTGACTGACTCTCTGCCACAGTGGTGTGGTGGATTTGCTAAAGTCTTCAGCAGCCCCCGTCTGCAAGAGGTAAAACTATTAATCCTCCTGCAAATATGTCTGGCTTGAAATGGGGCTAAATATATTTTTGCAATTTGTCTTTCAGGATGAGGAGCAGCTCTGTGAGGGTCAACTTGATTTCACCGTTGATTTGGAGAAAACGGAGCACGCGTCTACACGGAGCGACTCCGGATCAGAGCACCAAGAGGACCTGCTGGAGGGGGATTTGGGCATTGGTACTTGTGCATCAACAAGGCCTGAATTTCCTGGGGTCTCTAGCTCTGACTTATCCTCGCCACCTCCCACTGCGCATGGGGACTCTGTTCAAGGCATTTGAAAGCGGCTGAGTGGGAGTTACTGTGGATCCAAAAGGTCACACAACCACCCCCCCTCCATGCATCTGTGTGTGTGAAGAAACGCTCACACTGGAAGGAAAAGATCATTATGGAGGGCCAGCGCTCTTCCTGTTGCTCTACTTAAGAAATCTTTGCCTGTTTGGCTGTGGTTTTCTGGAATTAATTGCTGAAAAGACGACGCTGGAAGGCCTTTTCATCAATTAAAAGGATGAAAATGAAATATGGGAAGCCACGCTGATAACGGAGCAACTTGGCGGCGCTCCTGCTCAGACTCATTGGTTTCACTCTTTATATTGTGACTTAATTGTGTTTTCTTTAATCGTCTGAACTTTGCCAATTTCCCCTTCACTCCGCAGCCCAGCTCCTGATTAAACTTTCATTGTACTATTTTCTGCCCCAGCCCCCTTTTTAACTGATTCACATATATTCTCCTGGATGTATTCATCAGCTCCCTCCTCGCCCTGCTTATCATACTGCAACACAGTGGAATGTTTCCGAAAGCTTAAGTGTATTAGCGTTTTGGGGAAGAGACTATTAGCAAAGTTCTCTGAGTTCTTTAATTTTAGATTGCACTTTGCTGCACTCAGGGTACGTCATTGTAAATCTCAGCCCCCCACCCCCATCCCTTTTTTCCCTGGAGTGAAGCAGAGTGGTATGCGCTGCACAAACACCATCTCTGAAGGCTGGTCTTTGTGAACACCCAGACAGTTTTTTTATTGTGTTAGTGCAGCCTCTGTCCTCAGAGTAAAATCTGCTTTCTTTGTGTCCTGAGTGAATGAGTGCGTCCTCGGAATGCTGTTGGTTTTTTTTTAGCTTTCTGCAGCTATCAACGGTTTAATGTCGGTTATTTGTTGTAATTATAGAAGCCAGAGATCGAATCAAAAGTTGTGTGATAAAGATCCTTAAACGGCCCCTTTCTTTAAAACGATTGACTTAATTTGTGCAGTTTTCTGTACAGATTTACTTGTTTTATAGGATTTGTAAATAATCACGACACAATTTATTTGCTTGGGATGCAATTTAAATATTACATTACGTTTTTATTGACTTTGAATTTTCACACTCTCTTTTTGCTTTTAATAAAAACTACAAGGTTAAGTGTTAAGATTTTTCCAGGTTTTTTTTTTTTTTTTCTTTTTCTTTCCAGATACTCAAAACAAGGTTGTATAACTTCTTAACGTTACTTTCTTTCCTAAGTTACTACTTTTTCAGATTTTCAGGCTTTAAACTATAATACCAAATAATAATAATATAAAAAATAATACAACCTTAACTACATTTATCAAATGCCACTGGAAGGCAGGAGATAATGCCTGTGACTGTGTGTGTTTATGTGTCTGTTAGCAAAATATTTCATAAACCGCTGGATGATTTCTATTGAAAAATGCAGAAATGAATCATTGCATGTACGTCTAAACTGACCTACTTTTAGGGTCAGCACTATTCAAGATGGCTGCCACAGCTATACCTTCAAAAACAACTATAACTGAGTCCATTGTATTGATGTTTAGTTCAAATTGATGTGGTAGTAGCTGAGACTCATTTACAATGCATACTTACTGAAACATGTTTTTTAACATTTAACCAAAACAGCCATAACTTCAGCATTTCCCTACATGAGATCTTTGTCTTAACCTGGCAGGAAAAACAATGTATTCACACCATTTTTTTTTTTTTTTTTAATATTAGTGAGTTTCCTGTTTAGAGATATTGTAGCTGAAATTTGATCTGTGTATGAATTTGAAAGCAACAAGCTTGTTTCAGTATTTATGGTTATGTTCTAGATCAGGGCTATTCAACTGAATTGTTCAGGAGGCCGCAGTTACTGAAAACCAAGAGCTCAAGGGCCGGATATCCAGTAGTTATTGTTATTAAGTAAGTTTGTTTTATGGTTTAAAATCTAGTTTTATTTAAAAATTAAACCCACTGGTGGGCCGAACTGAGCTCACCTGTGGGCCTGATTTGGCCCCTGGGCCGCCAGTTGGATAACCCTGTTCTAAAGTCTGTTTTCAAAAATTCCCTGCTGAGGTTTTACTCTTAGTGAACTGTGTCTGTTAACCATCTAAATTGTGTTTTTTGGGAGCAGACAGGCACGTGCATGAGTATGACATCATATGCATCACCTAAGATGCACATAGCGATTACCTTCAGTGTGATAGCAAAAACAGGGACCAGGAGGATTGTTGGAAGGTAAACACGGTATTTCCTTCACTTTTTATATTTGTAGGTATAGTCTGTGGGTATCCAACATCCGTAACTTTTGGATTTATTCTTTCCCACTATAAATGCTTTTAAAATGTATACAGTAATTGGTTGCGCGGTGCTACGCCAGCTAAGAAATATTTGCATACATGCCTATTTAATTTGGCATAAAATGAAGAACAATCAGCTCCTGTTCTTGTAACTTCCCTCAAAAATAAAACTGAATCTGTGAGTAAATTTAATACGAGATCATAAGCAAATGAATCTCAAACACCTTCTGGTTTTGCCTGCTTTATTCTGAGTAACGCTGAATGTAAACAGTGAACTTGTTTACCGCACACAAGCTCCATTCCTTTAAGATCGTAGCAACTGGCAACAAATGTATAACGGCCCAATGGCTCTACAAGGAGAAAAGAAAATTCAAAAAGGAAAAGAAGTGATGTGAATATCGAGCGTTAAATCGAACAAACCCGGTTTTAGTTGCGACTATAACGTGATGCTCGGCGATGAAACGTAAACTTCTGTTTTACTGTGAACTTTACTCGATGCGGTTTTCTCCGATTGTGTTTCTCGTAAGAGCAAGCAGTTGTAAACATTTGAAATGGTGGAACAGACTGCTCACCGACACAGCTTCAGAATTAGGACCACAGAGCATGACATCATCATCATCCCACGAGGATGCTGACAAATAAAATAAACCATAAAAATGTAAACATACTCCTTTAAAACAAAAAAATAAAAATAAAGATTTAACTATGGCTGTTCTGATGACACCTATATGGCACATTAACAAACCAAATTACTGATTGTCTCCGACTTCAAACAGATCTTTAAAAACAAACCTCGACAATGGTGTTTTTTGTTAAAACTTCTTTTTTTTTAATCCACTGGTTTTACGTCTACAGACATTATGGAGACTGGGGGGGAAAAAAGTTTTTTTTGTTATAATTTCAAACATTCAAAAATAACTTCAAAACATCCAATTTGAAGTGTCATCATAACGAGATACATGAAATATACATTTGTTTTCTCCACCCCCACCCCCCGACCCCTCCCTGCAGTTTCACTATTCAAGTTCAAAGCTGTGCACTGTCAAACCAGTGTTCCCATAAAAAAATAAAGAACTGACCCCTTCGAATGCAACTGCAGCTGGACTGAGAGTAAAACGTGATACATTCCAGATGTGGCCAGTGGAGCTCCTTGCACACTGAAAGTAAAGCTTTAATTCCACAATAAGAGGAAACGGCACTCAATGAAACATGAACATTAAATTAAAAGGTCTTTGGCGGTGAGGATGTTTCTTTTTCATTTTCTCGTTTTTTCACAGTTTGGAGTGCGTCAGTAGCGATTTCCTCAAGTCCTTGGCCTCCCCAGCTGTTCTCACTCGCTCGTACCCTAGAACAGACATGGAGTGGTGGCAGTAGTCCTCCACTTGCTTGATCTGCTGAATGCTCAGCACTGTTCTCCACGCGCTAGCGGCTTGCGTGGCGTTCCTGGAGGACACTATGAATGGCTTCGAGGACGAGCTGGAGCCGCTGGTCATGTTCAGCGCAAACAGCTCAATGTCGTGGTTGTTGGTGAGGTTGGCAAAGCGGTAGACGCTCCTCAGCGTCTTCGCTGGGTTTTCCACCAGGTCTTCGTACCGTACTGCCATGTACTTCCCCTTCAGCCAGCTGGGTGGGTTCAAGGCCGTCCTTAAAGTCCTGGAGGTGCGGTCGCAGATCACCTCCATGGCTCCGATGGAGTGATAGTCCGAGCCGTCCTTTTTGTTGGCTTTGTGGCCGGGATCCACAAAAGGTATCCGGCGAAGTTTAGGGTCTCTGCTGCGGACCACCTGCAAATTCTCCCTGATCAGGCCATGCCTGGATTTGATCCTGGAGTTGGCAACAGCCCGTGGGTCTCTGACCAAGTGTATCACCTTCAAATCCAAGGATGGATCCTCCATCAGAGGAGCCAGGACGTTTACATCTAAAATACGTACGCCTTTAATGACTATGGTGTTGTATTTTAGGCACTCCTCCTCCAACAGTCTAAGGCTTTGAGGGGGGCACTTTTTACACACCTTATCATCCACCATCCCCACCACCTCCTTCTTGTAGGCTGAGCAGAGGGGGTAGGAGCACACCACTTTATTCAGGGTGGCCCCAAAGAGTCCTAAGGAAGTGAAGTTCTTGCCTCCGGGGCTGTTGTAAAGTTGGAAAACGGACAGATCACAGCGGTACAAGGAGCTGAGCATGTCTCTGGCTGCCCCTTGCAATGACACTGCATCGCCGGGGTACAGCTTCTGCCAGATGTGCCACATCGGCTCGTATAAGAAGAACACTTCGGGGTTTTGGTTGAAAAGCTCCCCGAAAAAGGACGAGCCCGACCTCCAGGTGGTCAGCACGTAAATAAGCTGCCTCTTTTTAGCCAGCGAGGGCCTGTAAAGGAAGCGAATGTCAGACCTGCTCTGATACGTGGTGCTCCTCATCTGATGGTTGCACTGCTGTGGCTCTTTAGTCCATTTGTAATTCGCCAAATTAAGCATGGTGAGGACCAGCAGAAGGAAATAGGCCACGAATAACACGATCCTCTTCCTGCGGAGGACTTTCATCACGATCCCAGGCTGTGCTATTATCTTGGTGTGATTCCTGTAGGTTTTAAGCTTCCTCCCAAAGCCAGCATCCTTCTCCCAAGGTGCTGTCAACTTCAGTGCTTGATGGTACTGTTTGCCTCTCATCTGTACCCCCAGGAGAGTGGCTCCCACCACAGCACAAAGCTCTTTACATTGACAATGCACCAAGGCGCTCTGCAGACTGTACTGAGAGTTTATCCCCAAAACAGAAGCAGCTGATTAGGTAATATATCCCCCTCCTGTTCGGCAGCGACAAAAACAACACAGTATAGCTCACAGTTTTCGCTGCACTGCGCAATGATGGGTGATGGGTGCGTTTAAGTTGTCCATACCGGGCGCTGCGGTGATTCAGCGGCGTGGCCCGCGCTCACAACAAAAAAGAAGGAGCCTTCTTCGCTGTGCCAGACGCCCTGCTGCTTATCCATGCTCAGCGGGGACATCTCTGCGCAGCAAACGTCCGACGCATCCTTCTCTTTGTGCGCACGCAGCGCGCGGCGACGTTCAAACGACGGAGCGGGTCTTTTTTTGGCGCAGCGCGCAGGAAATTGTTCTGGAGGTGATGGAAGCGCTCGGATCCACAGGAGCTGCGCCTCGGCTCGTCCGACTAATACAAACTGAGCAGATAATCAGAATGCAGGACAGGGCCCGCCCTCATGGGGGGCTCCATTGGATGCGCAGTGACGTCATGCCAAACAGAGCCGCGCCATTGGCTCTCCCGCCCGTCCGTCTTCAACTGAGGCTGAATGCTGTTATTGTGATCCGGAGAGAGTTCTCCTCCCTGCTTGCAATCTCGACACCGTGCTCCACCCCATCCGTTCGGGAACACAAGTAAAAGTGAAAAGCGCTTTAAAGGGACCCCCCCTTGTTCTCAAAAGGACCAACTTACAGTTTCATCATCTCCAGTTTTAATAATAAGAATGATGAATCAAGCTTTTAAAATCATTCAGTTGTTTTGTGCACTTCAGGCTCAAGAGGTTTGCTCAGATCTAAGAATGAAACTAAATGAAGTAAGTGAAAATGTCTCTTATGTTCAGAAACATAAGGCAAACGTGTAATAGAAAACATGTGGGCACCAGAGGGGAGGTTTCACAGGAGGTTCCAATCAAACAGCAACAATAAGTCTGGAAGGAATTGGGCGTTAGAAGTTCTTGAGAAATTGGCCAATGATTTCAGGAAGATGTGGGCTGAGTTCATGTCTTTTAAAGGGGGAAGCACATTTTAATGCTTAACCATAATCTTTCCTAAGATGTCAGAAGGGGATAAAGAATATGTTGTTTGACCCTACTCCTCTTTGGACATGTAATGATAACTGATGTATCATTACTGATAACTGATAGGTGACTAAATTATAGCTTTTTATCACTTTGTTCATTCAACCTTTATTTATACAGGTTCATCCAGGTTAATCTACTATAAAAATGTTATTACTGTATATGTTTTTTAGCTTCTGAGTCAAACTGAAACTGAGTGGCTAAGAAAATCTAAGATACGATGATGGGACTGTACAGTTAAAATTAATTAATTAATTTTAAAAGAGAGAGAGATTTAGTAAATAAAAACTAAATAAAGAGATCCTACCAGAACAGTACTGTACTGTATTTGAAGGCTTCATCCCATTTTGGAAGC
Organism: Simpsonichthys santanae; assembly: GCA_031762415.1. Taxonomy (NCBI): domain Eukaryota; kingdom Metazoa; phylum Chordata; class Actinopteri; order Cyprinodontiformes; family Rivulidae; genus Simpsonichthys; species Simpsonichthys santanae. The sequence goes on along the minus strand of JARVLU010000600.1, from coordinate 16,852,351 downwards.
TTTGAGCAGACTGCCCTCTGCTGGACACTAACATTACTACATCTTTAACAGAAGACAAGACACTTTTTATTAAAGCGCTGCACGTTTTTCAAGTGCACGTGAATTCGTATTAGTGAATTTAGTTATCAGGAAAAATGGCCATAAACTTTTAAAATATTATTATTATGATTGTTTTAATTTTCTGGCTCACTGTTGACAAATTCATTTTTAATCATTGCCCCTCAGCGCTGCGTGTTTCTGCTGCACGTTGGATGTTTATTCTGCAAACAGTACAGGGCTGCGCTGTTACGTAATCCTGCATCACCGTGGCTTCTGCGCGTGCAGCTCGAGCGAGCGAGGGCGCGTTCGGAGGAGAGCGCATGCGCAGTCGCGTCTCTGGTCAACAGCAGCATCAGGACCAGAAAGACAGGCGGCGAAACCGAGAAGATGGTGCATGTAAACACGGTGAAGGGAGCGACAGCGACTTCTTGTCGGACCTCTACGACCATTCACGTCGTCTAGCTCGTTGTTTGAAGTCATAAAGACAGCTGAAGGTAATATTTAAACACAAAACAAACAACAAAAAAAAGGCGCGACAGAATTAGCATAACATATGGAGCTAGCCCATAGATGGCGGCCGCGCTGCGATTGAAGGATTCCTCCACTCGTTCCTTCATGGCGGTCTTTCTGGTGTGAGGGTCGCCGCTTTCTAGTGGGATGCAAATCAGTGTTTGGTCCTACTCGCTCTCCGTCGTAATGGCAGCTCTGTACCAGGGCACGGACGCTTCCTCTCCGGACAAATTTCTGGCCTTGAAAGACGTGAGGGAAGTGAAAGAGGAAACGACGCTGGACGAGAAGCTCTTCCTGCTGGCATGCGATAAAGGTCTGCCCTTATTTTTCACCCATGCACCATAATTGTTTCTATGATGCTATTCCAGTATTGTGAGCCTAACTGTGCAGGCACTCTCTACAGACAGGCTTTTTTTTTTTTTTTTTTTTTTACATGACCATATAAAGTCTCCACAAACACGCCTGAGCAGCTGAAACTGTCCTTTGGAGGAGATGTTATTGTTACACAAGATTAAGGGGCAGCTGGAGCCAAGCCTGCTCTGTTACAACCACAACCGTGTCTCCTGCTGATTGCGCAATAATTCCCTGATGTGTGGCTTGCTGTGCTTCAGGTGATTACTACATGGTGAAGAAGCTGCTGGAGGAAAACCGTCACGGCGAGCTCAACGTCAACAGCGTGGACGTGCTGGGCCGAGATGCCGTGACCATCGCCATCGAGAATGAGAATCTGGACATCCTGCAGCTTCTGCTCGAGTATGGTTGCCAGGTAAACAACGCAGAGTGACGTTTATTTGTCATTCTCGATTGTATGCGATGTTTCCTTGAATTATGTGCATGTGCGAAGGCAACAGATGCCTTGCTGGTGGCCATAGACTCAGAAGTGGTGGGAGCTGTGGACATCCTCCTCAACCACAGGCCGAGGCGATCGTCAAAGCCTTCCATAGCTGTAAGTCTGTTTTTATCACTGCCATTAGCTCTCCTTTAATGTAACTGAATGCTGTTTCCCTTTTCTTGTAATTTTTGCACAGTCTTTCAGAGGTTTGTGCCATCTTTCTCAGAAACTGATGCAGCGCATTCAGAACCCCGAGTATTCCACCACCATGGATGTAGCTCCGGTCATCCTGGCAGCTCACAGGAACAACTACGAGATCCTCACAATGCTGCTGAAGCAGGACATATCTCTTCCCCGGCCTCACGCTGTCGGCTGCGAGTGCATGCTGTGCAATGCTAAAAACAAGAAGGACAGCTTAAGACACTCCAGGTACAGAACAAATCACACAGAATTGAAAACAAATGTATTAACGGCTTTGTCCAAGCGGTTGTTTTAATAGTGAGTAGTATCAAGAATATTAATTTACATACTGCTTGATACACTCATTATTTTGAGCTCTGTTTGAGCTTAAAAGAACCTGAGAATCTGTCTTCTGTCATGTGAAACGTGCAGGAAACGTTGCAGCTCTGTGTTTTCATGATGGCCTGTAAATGTCTTCCTTTTACAACCACAAATAAATCAATTATGTAACTTCTTGTGAAAGCTTTCAGACGTTCTTGCAGCATAATCCCTGCCCCAGAGAGATCTGATGCATTTTCTTTTTGTCCAGCGCTATTAATCAAAATTTAGTGAGGCAGTATTAGCATTTTTCCCCACAAATGCATTTGTTTTAAACCTAAATATGAAACTGTTTTTGCTTTTAATCTAATCAAAACTGAAAAAAAAAAAAAGCAGTGGTGTTTCTTTAGTTAAGCAGTGAGTCTTGCTTTTCTGTTTCTGTGTTGCAGATGAGATTTTGCTGATCTCTTTCAGTGGGCGGTTGTAGTCTCCCTCCCACACAGTGCACTAAATGAATCAGTCTACAGAGGCTCGGACAAACAGAACAGAGTTTAGGTACAAATGAAGCAACCAGAAAAAGGATTGTTTCTTGATTTAATCGTTTGTGTCATGTTCACTTTTTTAGTACGTGTTCTCAGTTTTGTTAATCAATCCATCATTGTCAGTCAATCTGGTAGAATTTCAAAGTGTTCCCAAGCCAGCAGAGAGACATTGTCTCTCCAGCGTGTCCTGGGTCTTGCCGTAGATCTTCTCCCAGTTTGTCAATGCCCTGAAAAGCCTCACTACGAGGTGTCCAGGTGCCTGAACCACCTCAACTGGCTGCTCTTGATGTGGAGGAGCAACGGCTACCTGGATAACTAAATGCAAGCTGATTCAAAATGATACGCCCCTAAAGTAATTGTTGCGTTATTGAATTAAATGAAAAGTTAACATCACAGACTTTGCGTCAGAAACTGCTGGCCCTACAGTGGAAAGTCAGTGCTACACCTTTCAAGACTGACATTTGAATCATTTATTTATTATCACCTCCAACTAATTTACTGGTTACCAGTTTAATCCTTCGCTGCACATTTCTAAACGTGCTGCCATTTTTACAGACATTGTTTTTAAGCCATTCTCTTCTTTAAAGGTTTAGCTGTGACAACATTTTCTTTGTCCTTGAGTTGTTTTGTTGCATTCAAATCAGGCTGCGTACTTTGTCAGTTTGTAGGTGTTCTTGTCATAAAGTTCTTGTTATGTTTAGGTGTGCACTTAGGACCATTGTCGTGTTGGAATATTTATTTTATGTCAATTATTACTGGACAAGCAGAGTATTGTCATGTGTTTTACTACTGGTGATGTCATCTCCCACTTTTTTGCCTCATAATATGAGAATCTTTCCTTCGTCCCACTCACCAGTTTGGGGTTATAAAACATGTAAACATCTAAGATCCTAGTGGAACATCTGGTGCACCAGTATGATTTGAAAACAGCACTGTCCATCATTTTAGAAACATGAGTACTAAACAGTGATAATGTGATTCATTGTGTACCACTTTGGTTCTTTGTGGGAGTGGTGGCGCAGAGGTTAAGAAGGTGAGCTTGTGATCGGAAGATCGCCGGTTCAAGCCCCAGAACCGACAACATCAAGAATGTGGGTGGTATAAGTGAAGCAGTCACACCTGTCTCCACCCTCATCTGCCCCACTCTGGGCCCTTGAGCAAGGCCCTTAACCCACAC
>JARVLU010000600.1:16834183-16846208 GCA_031762415.1 Simpsonichthys santanae | reverse complement strand
TACAGGTAGTCCCCGGTTTCCGGCCGAGATCCGTTCCTACGGCCCGGCCGGAAACCGATTTAGACTTAAACCAGAACATGCTCCCCGTGGCGGCCTTAAACGCGGATTTTCAGCCGCAAAATCGAAACCAAAACTAAACGGCGATCGGTAACGCCTTTTTAAACACGCTTTTTTCAATGTAAAACAACTTCGAACGGCCGTTTTAATGTGTTTTAATGTTTTTCCCAAGCAGTTAGCTACAAAATACCCAAAAAAAAAAAAAAAAAAAAAACCGAAAAAAAAAAAAAAAATAAATAAAATTCTGCATAAAAAAGGCAACGAACGGCGCAATGACGTCACTGGGGGTGGAGCCGGAAACGCGAAACGCCTTAAACCGATGACGCCGGAAACCGGGGACTACCTGTATATGATTACTATGAAGGACGTTTACAGGACTGCAGGAAAAAGTTCTCCTCCAGTTGACGTTTTGTTTCTGTTTCTCCCATTGTCTTCCTTGCAGTTTGTGGCTCAGTCCAACTGTCAGCAGTTCCTCAACACCGTCTGGTTTGGAGAGATGGCCAGCTATCGTCGCAAACACACCTGTCTAAAGATGGGCACGGTGTTGTCCGTTGCCTTACTCTGGCCGCTGCTTTCCGTCTGCTACCTTCTCGTGCCACGTTCCCGAGTCGGTCAAATAATCCACACGCCTTTCGTCAAGTTCATCATCCACAGCGCCTCCTACTTCACTTTCCTGCTGCTGCTCAACCTTTACTCTCTGGTCTACAACGAGGACAAGAAGAACAACATGGGCCCTGAACTTGAGATGATTGATTATCTCTTAATCCTCTGGATCCTAGGTCAGCTTTTTACTCTCTAAATGTGATTATCATGCTATAAGTTTCAGAGCTGAAAGGTCTGGTTTCTTGAACTGAATACTTATCTGTCTCGTAGAACTAAAAATAGGATAAGAAGTCAATACTACAAACCATAATTTAATATAGTAGCGTTGCATGATGGAGTGAAAATGGGAGATTCCTGTTAAGGGGTGCCTAAAGTCCAGTATCTTATATCTATAATTCTTTTAGGCAATGTGACAAAATTTATTATCTGTACTTTGTTACAAAAAGTCTGACGTCTCTGTCGGTGCTGCCTCTAACTGAGTTACATAGAAAGGACTCTTATTCCTCCCTTGTGGCCCATCTGAGTGCTGGGAAAGCTGTACTCAACACACATGCAGCACCTTTACTCCCAAGAAGAAGTGCTTCAGATATCTTATCAGATGAAGCTAGAAAGTCATTGCAATGGGTTTTCTCTCTGGAGAAAGACCTCCCTATCTTCCCAGTCAGCCAAGAAACCATTACCATCCACTTTTGGTCTTTCTGGGATGTTTGTGACTGGTTATAAAATGCTTCTGTTCTCCAGCTCCGGGTGCTATAGGTCTCACCTTTGTCATTGGCTGGTTGATCATTCATCACATTAATCAAATTGACAGGTAATATAAGGTAATATATATAATATGTAGTAACCATTAGCTTAATGTTAAGATAGTAGTTATAGGTCATTTTAAATTTATTCTGTTCTCTCTAGATGTGACATGGAGTTTCCATGGGTTATATTTAGGGATTAACAATACAGTATTGGATTTTTGGCCGATATCCGATATGCTAATATGTTTTTGACTGATAACCGATACCAATACCAATATTTTTCCCCTAGACCTACTTACAGAGATTACATAGCTTTCTTTGGAATTAAATACTACCTTATTCTGCATTGTCTTTGTCAGTTTGGCCTGCTACCAAATACAGATGCCAAAAAGGGGCTGAAAATGATGCTTGGATTATGTTTAATGTCTAATTTATTCATGACATTTACTTTCTCTAGCACAACGTCACACCCAAACAGTCATCCAAAAACAATGCCTTATAATATACAGTACTGTATATATAAACAGTGCCTGTTATATCAGTGAGTTTTTTTGAGGGAATGGCCGATGTACGATATTTAACTTTATCGCTAATATCCAGTGATACCATGCCGATAATATCATGCATCCCTTGTTACATAAATTTAATTGAGTTCAAACAATTCCACAAATGACCAACAACTAACAAGTTGCCTCCAACATGCATTTTTTAAGCCTTTTTCAATGTAACCCCTTTAAAAAAAAGCGATTTGTGCTTCAGTGTCCCCTGCTGCTTTAACACATCGTTCAAGATACGTTAAATGGAAGATGAGATTGCTAATGATTGCCGTCTTCCAGCATCCTCGTGCTATCAGGATGTGAGCAGGAGCCATTACAGACCCTACATGAGTTTAATGTTCAGTCACGCAATCAAAAGTCAAGACAGCTCTTTTGTTTTCATTCATTGTTTTTATCTTTCATTTTGTCCTTTTCTTCTCATCTTTCTCTTGCTCCTTCCATTCTGCCGTTCCCTTCAGCGAGATGCTTCGCATTAACCAGGAAATCAGATGCTGGGGGACTGAGTGCACTTGGCTCCATGTTTGTGTCTCACTGTTTGTGCGTGCTTTGATTTGTGTGCATCTCAAACGCAGCGAGTGGGTGAAGAAACAGTTGATGAGCTTCCGCTGCCAGAGCCTGCCTCTCTTTTGCTGGTTTCCTGTTAAAACTACGGGACTGATGAATTTCTTAATCAGAGTATAGTCCTCACCTTGACTCTTATATCTACACATGAAAAATTTATGAAATTCTGTTTTTTCAAAAAAGACGCCATTCTCCATCTTTATTCAACTCTTACACCTCCCTAAATCCCACAGGTGACACATTATCACCTCATTCATCTCCCTCGTTTGCATCTCGTATGATCCCGTTTCCCCAGGGCTCCTTCTGAGAGATGATTTATTACTCAATCTGGACAGGATTGTAAAATATTCCAGAGGGCAGCAAAATGCCTTCTTCCAGTAGCTCATATGTAGGTAAGTGTGGACGATAATGAATTTATGCTCCCCTGTAGGGATGGTGTGGTCGGATGTGAAGCGTCTATGGTACCAAGGGCTGGAAGACTTCCTGGAAGAGTCGAGGAACCAGCTAAGCTTTGTGATGAATTCACTCTACCTGGCCACCTTCGCTCTTAAGATAGTGGCTCATAGCAAGGTACCCAAACACACAAATTAACGTAGTTATACATTTAAAACATAAATTGTTACAAATAGCTTGGTTGATGATTGATTAAAGGCTGCCAAAAACTGGATTCAGCATTAACTATATTTAATTTGTTTCTGGGACTAGTATGTCATTTTGTAAAAGATTCCTCTCACTGCTTTCCTAGACCTAAGTTCATGCTGAAATGAATCAAAATGTTGCAATGAATTATTAAATGAGCACTAATGCATCAGCCGGATCAATATACCGGATGTAGTAATGAGAATACATCCAACGCTGAGGTTAAGGGACATCTGTGAGCAGTTTACCAACAAGCAAACTTGTTGCCCGTAACTTATCACACTTTACAGTTGTGACTGGGTTAAAGGCTGCATATAGTACTTAATAAGTGTAATCTATTTTTCACACATATGTTGACAACCCCCCCAAAAAAAGCAGGGAAAATGCAAACAGTATGAGAAGCTCAGTTCAGTTTGTTTAGCATGTGTTTGATACTGCCCCCTAGTGGCAACAGGCGGCAACAAACGCACAAAGCTCCTGCACATTTTTAAACCTGTCAAAGATGGTGCATCAGACAGGGACACAGTGGAGCTCAGACAGCAATCAGGCATTAAATAAATGTTTATAATTAGGAAGAAAACACTGTGTAAAATACACCCAGTCGTAGGAATAAAATCACATTTGTTTTCAGATAATTTCAGGAATATCCATGGCCTCAGTGCGGTTAGTGCTGTTTGTATCTCATGCTGTCCTTCAGGATAAAATGTAGTTTGTTTGACATTTCAAACAAGTAAAATATCTTTAAAAGAATTCCTCCTGTTTATGTGTCATGTAGTGAATGCATTTCTGAATGTTTGCTCAATCTGCAGTTCAAAAACAAGGAGATAGATAGGAAGAACTGGGACGCCTTCCATCCCATCCTGGTGGCTGAGGGCCTCTTTGCCTTTGCCAATGTCCTGAGTTACCTACGGCTCTTCTTCATGTACACCACCAGCTCCATTTTAGGACCACTACAGGTGAGCAATCATCAACGGCATAATATGACCAATTTTATGACAATTTAATGTCTTTATAGTCTTGTAGCCATGATGCACTTTGATTGATACATAAGGCATAGATAATAATGATTAAACTACTTTTTTAAATTTTCTTTCACACAGTCAGTCAAACCACCCACTCGCTTCCGCTGAATGTGAACATTCAAGGGCAAGCCCACACTAAACATCACACCAGCTGTGCTTAGCAGCTCGATACCATCATCATAAGCTTTGAGTAAAAGCACAGTGACTTTGAGGCATAGCTTAATGAGTTCTGCTGAGATAATCTAATAACCTAAATCTTAACATGCATCACAGTTTGGCTTTCATCATCTATGAATGATTTAATGGATTATTGATATCTGGAAATATTTTACAACTAGGGCATTAAGACAGTCTACAATATGTTTGTTTTTAATTTTAGAATCATTTCCATTTAAATCTGGCAGACTTTATGACTTGTGGTTATTTGAAGAGCAAACATGGCTGCATGCAACCAGAAACTGTGTAGTCATAAACTGGTAACATCTGGTGAACTGTATCTACAGACCTCTGAGCCAATGTGTCCATTTGTTGGCGTCAAATCTTTTTGATATGTTTTAATTTATTTGGAGTCTTTTAAGTTACAAACACACACATTACATGCAGGCCAGCGGAAAAAATGCTGGAATGAGGAGTTTTTAGTAAATTTATTTGAGTTTTAGTAAAGATTCATTCTGTTGGACAGTTGTTGCAGGAGTGTCATCTTAAAAGTATCCAGTTTAGTGCAAAGCAATTAAAGAAAGAAAATAGCAGAATTGCTCTGTTATGTAATATTATAACTTTTGGACTAAAAAGATATCCAATTTGGGCTTTTGTCAAATCTGAGACAAGTTAGAAATCTGGTTTGCATATTTTTCACTTGGGCTCTATAACAGTTTCATTGCAATCAGTGCTTTTTTTTTTTAAATCATAAATCCATGTACTATTAGTCAGCTGCTTGGAAAATGTGTATAAACAGCCAACATTTGACTTTGTGCTGGAAGTCCAGGGTTTTATTTTCCCCCCATGTGTGTCCTGTTTTACATAAAACTGTCTTTAGGTATGAAACAAGATTAGTATATTTGTTTGGATGCCTTCCTGTCGTTAAGCCTGGGCCGTGCCTGTGGTTAAAGTGTATAAAACAGATGCTCAGCAGCTTGTTAACGAGCACTTTTCAGCCGAAATCTCTCTCTTTCCTCCCATTTCTGCTCCACTCACGCCGTGACGTCACCACATAGCTTGGCAGGATGGAAAAATGATCAGCTTTGGAAATAAATGTGGCCGTGCGTTCATTCACACTCACATGGCAGGCGCGCCTCTCCACAAATGCACATGCCCCCACACATTTCAGCACATTTGTGATATCTGACTGGGCCAGCATTCCATCCAGCTGCACACAGACAAGCTCCTTCTGCCGTGCACACACACCCAGACGTTGACTCATGACGTTGGGGGCTGCAGTAATGAAAGTTCCTGTGAAACTGTCTTTTCTGAATGTATCGACTCACGTGTCTGCAGGGAAGCAGCCCCTGCTGAGTTTGGAAATAGTGAAAGTGTGCAAGACTGTATCTGTCCGCTTGTGACCCAGACTTAACCTCACTGACAGCGTGCCCATCATACCTGAAGGACTCCTACGTGTAGAGACGTGTTTTGGAGAACCAACATCAGGTTACACGAGACGAGCTTTTTTCTAAAGGGTTTTCAGAATTTAGTGATATTATTATGTGAAAAACACTGAAAATCAGTATGCTTAGAGATTAGTTTTTCTCTCTGTATTTATATATTACTAACGTTTTGATTTGATAATTTACTTTATTGAGTTATTCGCTCAAAGCAGCTGTATTTGTGTGTAAACTGGTGTAATTGATATACATGTGAGGTCTTCTGCAGACAACGTTGCATATTATATCCAGGCTCTGTTTGTTCTGTTACTAAGCTGGTCTGTTTGTCAAGTTGGCCAAGCAGGGAGCAACCTCAGCTCCTAAATTACACACGTGCATGGTGGTCGAGGAATACTCAGGAGTTTACGCGTGACAAGAGAATATATCACCCTAACAAACCAAACCTTCTGCTCAAACAAGTTGCCTGGACTCCAGCTCAAACACGCCATTGTCATTTACCCCAAGGTGCAGGCTCAGTGGTCGCACTGGACATACTGAACACTTGTGTTTCTTAAAGACATATTCAGGCATGTTTTTGGACAGATAAGCTCCTTGGGTCTTTAAATAGTGGGTTTTCATTAGCCTGAGGGCCATCTTTTCAGCTTTGTTCATGTTTGTCCTTCTCTCAGGTACAGTGAAGTGAGAGCTTTCCAGCTTATAAATGATGTTGCTTTTTCTACTTGGCACTGTTGCTAAGCAAAGAAGATAGATATAAACTAAACTACAAATAGACAGAAAAAGAGAAGACAGAGATCATAGCATCACAATAAGGCATTCATTGTGCCATCTTTCTTTTTCCTTCAAAGTAGATAGTAATAAAGTACATAATTAAAGTAAATAACTAAGACATGTTGGTAATAGTTTAATTGCTTCAGTGCCTCTTTCCTCTGGGGTCCCGCAAGGCTCTATTCTTGGACCCCTGTTAGTATTGTATTTGCTCCCCTTGGGGTCTATCCAGGGGAAACATGATCTTTCATTTCATTGTTATGCTGATGATTGTCAGATTTATCTGCACTTAAAACCCAACTTTTCTTGCTCCATTTGCCCTCTGTTAAAATGTCTTGATGATGGCTTCAATTTTTTTAAGTTTTAATGATCAGAAAACTGAAGTCGTGTTTAGCCCTAGTGTTTCTGTCACTGATCCCATAAATCTTGACTTTCTTCAGCCTTATCTTAAGGAGTCCATTACGAATCTCTGGATGGTTTTAGACTCGGACGTTCAGTTCAATAAACAGATTAACTCTGTTCTACAAACGCTTCTTCCAATTAAAGCAGATAACTAAACAAGTCAGTGCTGACTGGAACCGACCTTGAAAAAATAGTCCAAGCATTTGTTACAACCTGGCTGGACTACAGTAATGTGCTTTATGTTGGGATCAGTCAGGCTTCCCTTTCACATCTCCAGTTTGTCCAAAATGCTGCAGCACAGCTATTGACAGGAACTCATAATATGGTAACAGTTGCTGTTTTAAATGTGCTTTACAAATAAAATTGACTTGACATTGTGCACATATGATTTAGATTTTCAAAATGTTCCACAGATCTCCATGGGTCAGATGCTGCAGGAGTTTGGAAAGTTTCTGGGCCTCTTCCTGCTTGTGTTATTCTCCTTCACCATTGGGCTCACCCAGCTCTACGGAAAAGACCACAAAAACCCCGGCAAGAAAACACCCAAGGACTGCGAGGGGATCTTCTGCCAGCAACAGAGCAATGATGCATTTCACACGTAAGAGCAGCAGGTTATTGTGTCTTCTCAGAAGCTACACGGTTAATAAATTGATATATCAGACACTGTACATGACAACAGTGAAGAAGAATATGCCAGCTTCCAGATGTTGTGTTTCTGACCTTTTTCCTGTGTTACAGGTTTATGGGAACCTGCTATGCTCTGTTCTGGTACATTTTCTCCCTGGCCCATGTTGCACTCTTCGTCACCCGAATCAGCTACACACAGGAGCTACGCTCTTTTGTCGGTGCCATGATCATCGGCACATACAACATAGTGGTAGTTATTGTGCTGACCAAGCTGCTGGTGGCCATGCTCCATAAAAGCTTCAGACAAATTGCTGTAAGTCTGCACAATGTTAGGCTCAGCGGCGTGTATCGCCTGTTGTTAGGAGCAATTTAAGTTGATCTTGGAGCTGAAAACAGCAACTACTTTCAACTCCTGATAGGTTTAAGTTTAGCTTTAAGTGGCCCTGAAATGTTTTACAGATGTTAAATAGTTTATCTGGAAGCATATTGCTTATTTTTTGCCCACTTTGAACGAGTGGTTTTGATTAAAGTGGAGGTTTTGTATTTTTATACCTTGTGCAGAATCATGAGGATAAGGAGTGGAAGTTTGCTCGAGCCAAACTCTGGCTCAGCTACTTTGATGACAAGTGTACTCTGCCTCCACCTTTTAATATCCTCCCTTCACCTAAAACCATCTGCTACTTGGTGACCAGCCTGAGGAAGTGGATCTGTTCACATACAACGAAGGGCAAGGTGAAGAGGCAAAACAGCCTTAAGGTGAGAGGAATAAACTCTGTTATTAAAAACTGTAACTCTGAGTGTTGACTTTATTTTAAACATGTGATTTACTGTTCCACTTGCCACGGGTCTGAATTATTTCACTGTTTGGACGCAGGAGTGGAGGAACCTGAAGCAGAAGCGAGATGAGAACTACCAGAAGATCATGTGTTGTCTGGTTCACCGCTACCTGACCTCCACGCGCCAGAAGATGCAGAGCACGGACCAGGCCACAGTGGAAAATCTGAACGACCTGCGCCAAGATCTATCCAAGTTTCGCAACGAGATGCGGGACCTGCTGGGCTTCCGAACATCCAAATACGCCATGTTCTACCCAAGGAGCTAAGAAAATGAAAACTTTCCTTTCTGCTCTCTCTTTGAAACTTTTTTCTTCGTGTTTATCTGGGACTTTGCGGTACAAGCATGTGCAAACCCTCTCTTCTATTAAGTCACAGGAGTAATTTTCAAACCTGGAACTTTGTTAGAGAAACATGCATTTACCACCAAAGCCTCCAGACTCAGGCCTACCATCTGTTATTCAGCTACCCTGTTTTTGTAAATAAAGAAAGCCATTCTTTTGAAAGGAAAAATAAATGCATTTATGAAAAATGTCCGCTTTTTCAGATTTAAGAGTTTAAAAACTGTATGTGATTTGCTGTTAGCATCTTTTTGAAAGTATTTTTCTGCTTGCTGGAAAACAGTCTGCTCCTGGATGTTTGGGTCCACGTGAGAGTCACATTTCACCTGATCCATTTTCATGCGTAACTGAGCTTCAGCTGCTGCTAACCGACCACTTCAAGCCTCTTCATCAGTTTCTATGTGACACTTCTTGGACATGGACACAAAGTTCAACTGTTAAATCTTTATTTGAGTAGATAAAACATAAATAATATATAGATTTGTTCATAAGAAAATATCTTTTTTATAACAATGACAGTTAATGGCAAATGCTGAAGGTGGTGCTTTGCATCCATAGCACTGTAAAGCAAAGATATATGTCAAAAAAGTCGCTTCAAATAAATCAAAAACATTTTAAATATTGCACTTTAATCACCGCATTTAAAACTTCAACCTCTGCCCAATAAAACTGAACACATGATCTTGTTAATACACAGAAATTAGCCAAGATTGTCAAATTCAAGCTGGTTCTGACTGAAATATATCTAATCTCAGTCTTTATTCACATTTTATTCAGATGTTTAAAGGTAAACACTAAAAGGCAGAGTATGGAATCATTTTGGAGCAAAAATAACATTATGGGGTGTCAGAACAGATGTGCAAACAGAATAAAAAACAAGAATGCTTCTCTAAGTAGCTGCAATTTAAATCACTGCTGCGAGCGTGACTGGAATGTGACCAGGCAGGGAACAGTTTGAGAAAAGGAGTGGAAATTTTGGCTAATTTTTCTGCTCATTAATCTCAGTCTGCAAAAAAGACTGACAGGCTTAAATAAAAGACAGACTCTGTGCGTTTCCAAACCATGCAATCTTCAGTGAAAACAATCATAAATGTGGGTTTCCCCAAAATGAATAGAAGTTTCTACATTTTGTCCTGGGAGTTCTGCAACCAGGTTTTCTTAGTGTTGTTTCGATTTGTGGCTTGTGTTTATGCTGTTGAGAAGGAGGTTTGTTTTCCACATTAATTGTTTCCATCCACAGCCGAGCCTCGAGCAGAAACAGTTTAACGGAGATCCTCGGAATAACCGGAACTCAGCACTGCTTGTTCTTCAGAATGTTCAGTCCTTTCTGATTCTTTGTCTTAAAGGCCACGACCAAGTGCTGCGGGGCGATTTTCCCCCGGCCCTCCTCATCCACCTGGCCCATGAAGAGGTAGTTCAAGCCTGAGGTCACACAAAAAAAACCTGAATGCAGTGGCAGACCAGCAGAGACATTCAGGGAGGCCATATATGAGAGTCTGCACAGGGCAGGTATGTATGCCTTATGTTTATATGCACACATATAAACATAATGATTGTTTAGTTGACTGTTTGAACAGTGAGTTCTGCCACTTACCCAATACCTCGGCTTGTTCAGCTGAATGCAAACTCAGAGTCAGTTATTCAAAGCAGTCAACCTGGAGCTGCATCATTACTATCTTCATTTACATAATGACTTTTTAATTGTGCAAGCAAAAAAAAAAAAAAATCATTCCACAAGAGTCACTACACCCACCTCTTCTGATAAAAGGACACTTTTTGCAGAGGATAATGATCTTGGTGCTCATTGTTTTCCCTGCCTGCTGGATTGCCAAGCTGCCCTCCTTATAAACGTTGATGATGGAGACGGTGGCGTACATGCTTCCTCCTCTCATCACTGCCGTAATGACTGTGCCAGTGATCACTACAGAACCATAAACACATCATGAAAAACAGCTAAAACATACAAAGATTCAATTTATTAAAGAAAAGGCCTTTGGCACTGCCACAATTTTTGTTTTATTTTTTAGCTTTTTACCAGAACAAATTCATGTTTTGTTATACAAACTTTAAGATTTTGATTAATCACATCAAAATTTGACAGATTTAACTTGTAAATCCAAACCATTAAGAGATTAAATGTTAAGGAACTGATGTGAAAAATGTTTAAAGGTCAAAGGTGACCTGATTCATTTTAATTTCTTCATTAGATAATAAAGTAAAATGGCTGAACTTGATTGGTGTTTGTCTAAATGTGCATTTGGAAACTAATTTTGAAGGCACATAATGTATTAGATGACACAGTTGAATCATGATAAGATCACTTCCACAGAGAAGACATAAAGAACAAGGACTTGAGGATAAATATCATCTCTCAGGTCTTGCATAAATAGAAAAAGATTACAAGAACAACTGAAGAGTAGTTTTTACCCAGCTCTAATAATCCTCTGGAGCAAAAAGGAGATTTGTTTTCTCAGATTCACATCTGCATAACATCCACCGTGATTACGCCACCACGAGGATTCATCCAAATACTCAATTAATTTCATATTTCTCAAAACAACAAATATGCTGTGGTTCTATTCCTTGCACCATCAGTAAGTGCTCTTTTTTAGTTGCACTGCCACATTGTTTTGCTCAAAGTTCAAAGTTTTTAAGTATAATATTTGTTCAAATAAATTAAAAATCAAAACTGCACAGTTTAGAGTGTACCTGGTGAGGTTTTGATCTTGGAAAATATATAATTAATGTAAAATTATGTGTATAATGTACATTTTGCATTAACCACAGCATCTAGATAGAATGGTTTCTGGGGCCTGCCCTTTCCCCCATCCACTTTTCTGAGGCAGCCATAGCCATAGTGGTTCAAAACATCAACGTTCATGCTTAATAACACAGGTAAAAAAATATCCATTAAAGTTCAGTCAGGTCATCTGGATGGTTTCTTTTTTTTGTTGAGACGTTTCATCCTCCATCCAAAGAACTTCATCAATCCAAGGAGCCACAACCAAATTCAGTCCCACAAGCAGCACACTCATATAGTGGACCAACCAGTTTGCTGGTGATGAGATGGTTTATGAGGTCCATCCTCTCCCGTCGACTCCTCTGAGGCAGAGGATTAAAGGATGAAATGTCTCAACAACAAAAAAATAAACCATCCAGATGACCTGACTAAACTTTGATGGATTTTTTTTTAACCTGGATTATTGAGCATGAACTTTGATGTTTTGAACCACTTTGGCTATGGCTGCCTCAGAGGAGTCGACGGGGGAGAGGG
>JARVLU010000600.1:16798111-16812206 GCA_031762415.1 Simpsonichthys santanae | reverse complement strand
TAAAGCAAGATGTCAAAAAGTTGCTAAAACAGACAGATAAGGCAGATGTAGAAAATCAAGAACAAGAACATGTCTGCTAGGCTTGTGCTCCCGCGTGGCTGGTTTGAATTGGTTGATTCTAACTTTTAAAACTTTCTGCTAGTCATAAATTTAAACAGATTGCTAAAATATTTGCACAATTTAACATTTTTTTAATTCTGCTGGCTCTTATATTTAAACAGATTGTAGTGTAAAGCGCAGCTTGATGATAGAAAGACTACAGGACTGCTGCCCTCTGCTGGACAACACCATAATAACATCAAACTAGTCTGCATCTGCAATATAAAGAGTGCTTCGATAAAACAGTCGCATATTTAACCTCAAATAATGTAGCTTGTATATTGTAAAGATACAACTGAGATGTAAATATATTTCTGAGATTTGTTTTCACTTGACTACTTAAATATTCGCATGATGAATAAGAACATAGGAACCCTTTGAGAAACTGGGCTCGTTTTCCACACGGATACCATTTGAATGCGCACACAACCTGACAACTCGTCTCGGGGGAAGAAGACGTGTACTTTTCGTGTTGATTTGGTTCCATTCGTGAATATTTAATCATTTAATTGATAACATATACAGTTCGTTTATTTTTAACAACACTTTTGTTCAGCTGAAATGGCGACGGTGGAGGAGCTGAAGCGGAGAGTGCGAGAGTTGGAAAACGAATTGATAAAATGTAAGCAGCAGCAGTGTGTGATGATGGAAGATGCTCAGGCGATGAACAGACCCAAAATTGACAAAATGAGCTCCGAAGTCGTGGATTCCAACCCATACAGGTCACTTTTGATTTACATTTGACTGTTTTAAATGTAGTGGGAATAGCAAAGGCGACGCCCTCTTGTTACTCACCGACCACAAGCTAATCTCAGCTGTTTTGTCTTTTCAGCCGCCTGATGGCTTTAAAAAGAATGGGCATCGTGGAGGACTACGAGGTATGACTCTTGACGTGTCTTCTCTTTTGTTGTGGTTGCTGCTCTGCTCATCATGACAGGATTTGCATGGACAGACGTTTTTTTTTTTTTTTTTAATTGGGGGGAATTAAAAAAAACCCTCATAAGTGATCAGAGAAGCATCTTTCAGTTGATTGCAATGTTATTGGATAAATAACCATCATGAAATGTGTTTACAGAAAATCCGTACCTTTTCAGTGGCTGTAGTTGGTGTTGGTGGAGTTGGCAGCGTGACAGCTGAGATGCTAACTAGATGTGGCATTGGTAAGGTAATAGAAACCTTTTTTTTTTCTTGTTTAAACACTTGGTTTGTCATTTTGTTTTTTTACAGTTGTGCTCGGTCTCATGTTTGCAATTTCTGTCACTGCAGCTGCTGCTTTTCGACTATGATAAAGTGGAGCTGGCCAACATGAACAGACTGTTCTTCCAGCCACACCAGGCAGGCCTCAGTAAAGTGGAAGCAGCAGAACGCACACTCGGGTCAGCAGATGCCCTATTGTTGTTCCACTTACGAGTATTTAGTTTAGTTTGCTCGTGCTTGAATCACTTTTCCCAAACAGAAACATCAATCCGGATGTGGCGTTTGAGACCCATAACTACAACATCACAACACTGGAAAATTTCACACACTTTATGGATCGCATCAGGTTTGGAGTCCATCTTTATTTGATATGTTTTTCTGTCCTGTTATCTAAAGTAACTCCACAGCAAATTGTTCTCCATTAGTCATGGAGGGCTGGAAGAAGGAAAACCAGTGGATTTGGTCCTAAGCTGTGTGGATAACTTTGAGGCCAGGATGGCTATCAACACGGTAAGTTTTTCCACTTTAAAAAAAAAAAAATCAAACACACAAAGCTGGATTTCCATCTGGTTTTATTTATTTTAATGTTTATTACAGGCTTGTAATGAACTAGGTCAGATCTGGATGGAGTCAGGTGTGAGTGAGAACGCTGTATCAGGTCACATCCAGCTCATAATTCCTGGAGAGACCGCCTGCTTTGCTGTATGTGTACACACAAAAATATCTTAACGTTCTTGATGTTCTTTACATTGTAAAAAGTAACCGTATATTTGGTCTTAGTGTGCTCCTCCATTGGTGGTTGCTGCTAACATTGATGAAAAAACCCTAAAACGAGAGGGTGTGTGTGCTGCTAGCTTACCTACAACAATGGGTGTGGTTGCTGGGATCCTTGTGCAAAATGTCCTCAAGTATGTTTGTTTTTAAGCCATGTTAATCCCTTAAAATGCTAAATCTGACATATGCTAGTGGAGTTAAGCTGAACATTTTGTCCTTTAGGTATCTGCTGAAGTTTGGCACAGTAAGCTATTATCTCGGCTACAATGCCATGCAGGACTTTTTCCCTTCCATGGCCATGAAGGCCAACCCTCAGTGTAATGACCGTCACTGCAGAAGACAACAAGCAGAGTACAAGGTACATGAGCTCTCCAACATATTGACTACTATTTCTTTCTTTATCAGTCGGACAAGCTAACTTTTCCCATCTTGTTGACATTTTCTGTTTAGAAGAAAGATGCAGAGCGGCCAAGAGTGGAAGTTGTGCAGGAGGAGGAAGAAGAAGTTGTCCATGAAGATAATGAATGGGGTGAGCTAAGAGTTCTAATAGATATTATGTTGGCTCTGTCTTTGTCATTGTATTTGCATAAACACACATTTGTGCCATGCAGGTATTGAGCTGGTATCGGAGGTCACAGATACAGAGCTGCAGGCTGCAACAGGAACTGTGCCTGACCTCCCAGAAGGCATCAGAGTAGCTTACACCGTTCCAGATGAGGTTTGTGTTTTACCAGAAAAATAAGAAACCCTTCAAATCCTCACGTTTTGTTGTATCTTTAGCTTTATTTTGGCCTTTTTAAAGTTAATTCTGCACATGTTTTTGTTTCTTACAGAATGTATCAAATGGAGAGACGGTGGATGAGACTGAAATGAGCTTAGAAGACTTAATGGCTCAGATGAAAAAAATGTAGGCAACAATCTGCAGATTCATTTCTTCTCCACATCCATATACAGTACTTGTTTTAAAATTTCATTTAACATTTTTAACAGCAAATGTTGAGTAATGCATGAGACATGTTCAAAGCATTTCATACATGCAAGAAATCTACTTGGAATGAAATCAATTTATTAAGAATGGCTAACAAAATTGATTAAATATCCATTAATGCATTAAATAATATAGGTTTTCTGAAGTTTAAGTTGGTGAATAGTTCAGCTTTTCATCTGTATGCTGTCATTCTGCAACAGTGTTGTCTCAATAAAGTAATTATTAGATGGACTGCAATCTTAATACCTTGTTTGATTTGTTTTTCTGAACAGTGTTTGAAGTAAGTTACAATATATGTTTATACAAAAAACTAAAAGCATTGTGTGTTCAGACAGAGCAGTAAACAGTTTATTGCTTTGGAATTGGACTGAGACTTAAATGGGACACGTTTTCTGGAAGCATCCTTGGAGTTTTATCTGGTTATAGAATAAATGTGTACAGTACATACAATATGTAAACATTATGACATCAGATATGTCTCCTTAGACATCTAACTTGTTTTTGAACTTTAATCTCCATTTGTTGTTTTTATTAATGAACAACCAAGGTTATGTAAACGTGTACCACAGCATAAAACACTTTTTAAGTAGCTATGGTATATTGACGACAAAAAGTGCTTTTTAAAGTCCATTTTTTATGAAAAGTTTTTAAGATTTTTTTCAAGATATTCACTTTAGCTATAAATTAAATATATAAAAAAAATGTGCACAAAAACTAAAACTGAAAGCAACAAAGGTGTTCATTGGCACAAGACTGGGATAATTTCATGGCTTCAAATACATTTCTGCTACATTAAAATATGGGTTACAACAATCCAAACTTGTAAAAGCTGACTGATTTAAAGTACTTCAAAATAAACGACCAAAAAAAAAAAAAAATCCCAACTGTAAATTCAAAATTGCAGTAGTAATAAAATAAGAACAAAAAAAACATTAGCCCAGTCTAGCATGAGAGCACATGTAATGTAAAAGTGCAGCGTGTCAAGTCCTTCTTTTGTGACGAGGCATTGGAGTTAAAGTTTATGCTACTTTTTTTTTTTTTTTTAAATTGGAGCTATCCGAGCATGTTTTGGTGATTTCATAGTGGTTCACCTCGGAGCAGGTGTTGGTGGAACTGGCCCCTTCACACTGAACGTATCTCCACTGGAGGAGTGGCGTGACGAGGCGTTGCCACACACTAATGATGTCTCGGCCTCTTTAATCTCCATCGCGCGCTTATAAAGTTCAGCTGCCCTCTCAAAATCACCCCTCTCATAACTGGATCAGGAGAAAAAAAAAATAAGTATGAACTAAAACATTTTATAACACGTTAAAAAAAGATTCATCGTTTTACCTGAGCACAGCCAGGTTCTTCAGGGTTTCGCCAACTCGTGGATGTGAGCGGCCCAAACTGTTCTCGTACACTTTGAGTGCTCGTTCGTAAAGAGGCAAGGCGTCGCTGTGCTTCTTCTGTCGAAAGAAAATAATATGTAGCTTTTTTTCCTATTTCAAGAAACATAACCCATAATTACATTTGAAATGATAAAGAACGTGTGATATAAAGAGGCATGTGTCTCACCAGCTGGCAGTAGACGACAGCGAGGTTTACCAGCGCTGTGGCTACACTTGGATGTTTGGGACCAAAACTTTTTTCCCTGATCTCTAAAGATAACTCGTAAAGAGGAACTGCTTTCTCCAGCTTCCCCTGTGGGACACAAAGCATCGCTGGATGAGGTTATCAACAAGAACTATGTTAAAAGTTTCATATTAAATATTGATGTCTCACCCTGCGTTTATACAACATGGCCAAATGTTTGAGTGTGTACGCCAGAGAGGGGTGGTCTGGTGACAAGGCTTTCTTGCGGATTTCCAGCGCCCTCTCATACATGTCCTCGGCTGTCTCGTACTCCCTCCTTTCGGTGTGCAGGGCAGCCAGGTTGTTGAGAGACTGAGCGCAGTCTGGGTGATCTGGGCCGAGGACACGCTGACGCATCTCCAGCGAGCGGGTCAGAAACACCTTTGCTGCACTGATGAGGGTGAAACGAGGAGTTTTAGCCAAGTTAGCAAACATTTACTGCTCAGTGCACAAATCTAAATTTTCCATGGCTCTTTGTTGGACATGGCGTTGCAGAAAAATGGTTCCTTTGTCTTACTCCATGTTGTTTTGGAGGTAGTGGAGGACACCCAGCTCGTTGAGTGTTTTAGCAGAATCTGCAGAGTCTTTTCCCAGGGTCAGCTCCTCCAGCTGGAGGGCTCTGCGTCTCAACAAAGTGAAGCCATACTGAAGAAGACGGAACGCATATGACTAGTTAAGTCAGTGTGACGTTGTAATTAACATTTTCTGTGAACTTTGCTCACCATGTGACCTTTCTGGCGGGCAGTCTTCTGACGGATCCTAACTGACCTCTTTTTTAGTTTCTCAGCTTGTTCATACCTGATGATAAAAGCCTTAAAATGTTAAACTGGTTCTCATCTTGTCAAAGTGTAATTTACTCAAATATTCTCTCAGATCTAACAAAAGTTGGATAGCTTTCTACATAAACATCAAATAGCTGCATTTACTTGTTTTGCTTCTGATAGAGCACAGCGAGCGACTCTAGCTCCCAGGCCACACTGGGATGTTCTGCACCGTAGGCGTTCTCACTTATCTCAAGCGCTTGCTTGTACAGCTGCTCAGCATTCCCATATTTCTTCCACTGGACGTAAACGCCGGCCAGCTGGTGCAGAGAACGAGCTACGCTGGGATGGTCTGGGTCTAGGGCTGTCTCTCTGATCTCAAGAGATCTTTGTAAAGGTGCTACAGCCTAAAAAACAAACAAACGGAGAAATAAATATACCGGTACACACAACTTCCAATTTTCACTTGGAAAGTCTAGAAGTCATTACCTGACTGGGGAGGCCCAAGTCTTTAAGAAAACGTCCCAGAGTTTCGTATAGGTTTGCGAGCTTGGTCATGTCTTCTTCACTCTCGCAGCTTTTCTCGTAGTGTTTCAGAGAGTCAAAGTACTCGGTTGCCATGGAAGTTTTGTCTTTGCCCACATACTGCCAATGGGCCAGCAGCTCAGTGAAATGACCCCTGCATGAAGCCAAAAGGCACGTTAGGCTGAATAATGTCACCCTCTGTGTGAACATGTCTCCAGTCAACACAAACACATACCTCTTATAGAGATTCTGGGAGACAAACAGATTCAAAAGACAAAGTTGTAGTTGAATTCTTTCCTCCTGCTGCTGGAGCAGCCAGGGAAGTTCATCTGCGACCCGCCATGTCACATGGTCCCGACTATAAACATACACACAACGACATGATGAGTCGCACTAACTGAAGGATAGGACATGGTATGTTGGAGGGGAGGATAAGAACCTGAGCTGCTGGTTGAAGTAATGAATAAGTTTCTCTCTGTAAGAAGCAGAGCTGCTTCCTCCACTCAGGAACTCCAGTTTCACAGCTTCACAAGCCTGAAAGATGCACAGATAACAAAATCAAATCAGTTAAAAGCATGATAAATGAAAATTATCTACATTTTCATTTATCAGCTTTATCATTTCGTCGTCTCTTTCAATGGACGACAAAAAGGCTCAACTCCGGTGCTCTTCACTGACCCCTCCCTTTCTCTTTAAAATCCATTTTAATCGTCCAAAATCGCGTTTTTAGATTGTTAAAAGCAGCTAAACTGAGAAGCTATGAGCTAAGCTAACAGGCCGACCCCAGGAAAAAACCTCCATCTCGTTGAAGCTCTAAAATTCACAGTTGAAACCTGTGCCTTCGTGTAAAAAGTTGTTTTTCTCTGCAAAAAGAAGCTGAGAACTTATTTTCTGATTTTTTTAAATTAAAAGTTTTGTGTGAAAAATGCTATGCTAACGAGCTCAAACCACACCGAGCGTCTGCCATTTTGAGAACCGATAGAAAGGAACAACAGCCCATGTCACGGCAATGGGCCTCCCTCCCATTTTTCTTAAAGAGGCACGCTGCTCTCTCCCTCACTATCCATCCTTCTGTTCAAATGCTCTTATTCTGCCATCCAGTGGTCAGAAAAAGGTACTACACACAAATTAACAAACATTTCTTCTTAAATTTGGCAATAATTACTAATTAAATTTGTTATTGTGACAGGCCTAATGATTTTGTCATCCTAATTTGGTCAAGGAGCAGAATTACCTGTAGGTGCTGAAAACTGATGAGTCCACAACGAAGGGTTGTAATGCAGAGTCTGTTCAGGTTGTGGAGCAGGAAGGACAGCACCGGTAGCTCCAGCTCTGGGAACAAATCTAATATTTCTGATTCACTCACTCCATTATGGCTGGCAAACACAAGGCACAGCATCTAAACAAGAGACAAGTGCATATTTATCTGCTGAGCACAACAGCAATTTGTATTCAGCTCAACAACAAGTCTGTTTTAAGTGGAAGAATCAGTTTACAGATGTTGGAAACTAATAGATCACCTCTTTCATCACGTGTCTCTTTGTGTCTGTGTCGAGGAAATTTAGCATCATCTTGAGCGCCAGACAATACAGAGACATGGTGTCCTGACACTGCAGACACTGCTCCAGGCTCTTCTCCAGAGACCAGTCAGATCCACCACTAATATTAATATAATTAATTATTAAATGAACACGCAATATCTACCATACAGGGTGAATCACCTGAATATAAATCATAAAGGATATTTTGATGTTTTCCTATAATTAATATCCTCAAGTGTCATCAAAAACACAAAATTGCACACATTTATTGTAGTTGGTTGTGTAATGGTTAATTAGTGCAGTACTGAAGCAAACCATCTGATCCACAAGCAAATTAAAAATGATTAAGATGTTTTAAGAAAATGCTCTAGTCGTAAAAATGACGACCTTATTAAGATTAAAGACAGTTTTTTTTTTTTATTCATACTTGGAAAACTGACTCTTATAACTTGAAGGCTTTTATTTTCATATATAAATGAAAAAATAACAAACCCCTCAGAGATGGCTCACCTAGTGATTATCCTTGCCAGCAGAGTGACATATAACGCATTGCAGGTTGATGCAGAGCGGCAGTGCCTTTCTAGCTTTTTCTCCTAAAACAAAATGAGAAAACTTTTAAGTGTTTCAGACAATAAGAGAAAACAAAACTCTTGTTTGTGCTCACAAACGTTCCAAGGGAACTGACCTGGTCTTTGGTAAGTTTGAGACCCACACCTTGACACTCTGCAGTGACTACGCTCTTGACTTCTCTAGGACTGAGTGGATCTAAGTGGAGAGTCGGCCACAACCTAAAAAGCAATAAATTATAAATCCAAACAAAAATGTGTATTTTTAGAGATCTTCACCACAGCATGGGGAATATATGAACATTAAAGACGCGCATGTACAGTAAATTTAAGCGAGTAAAGATAATGGATAGATGGATGGAGTTTAAGCAGAATGCACCACCTCCAAGCTTGAGGACACGTCTCTACATTGACAGAAACCACCACTCTGACATTAACAGGAAGAGGATCAATCAGCCACTTCATGTATCGCTCTGCTTGCTGAAAAAAAAAAAATAATCAAACAAGATGATCATTCTTGGAATCTAGAGACAAAAATATGCACAAAACAAATAATTGTTTGAATTGGCACCGACTTAAACATGTTGAGGGTTTGCTTTAAAGAATAAGGGAGATTTACATGGATTTGGTCAATTGAGTCAATGATGATGATGATGTTTCCTTGATGCCGTGCGGACAGTCTTTCAAGCCAGCGGGGAAACTTCTCCAAGGTCTTACTGGGGTCCATGGTTAAACCAGAAATGAACCAGAAATGCTGCAGCAGCTAAGAGACAATAAATGAACAGAGAAACAGTAAATGTAATTGTATACTTAAAATAAGATTAGCATTTTTCAAAAGAGAAATGCAAATGAAAAACTTTCTACTTTGACCGTGAGCCGTTTGATGATGAGAACCGGCTCAGAACTTATGGAAAGTGGGCGACCGACAAAATGATAAAGGAACAAGGTGCTGGGGGATTGTTTCTGCTGCAGCTCAATCCTATAAAAATAATAAGACACTAATTAGTATTTATATTATGTTGTATATCTGTAACATAACTGGTAAAATTAGAAAATGATCCACCATTCATTTTACACGTCACAAACCAGTTCTCACCATTTGGAGAGCAGGAGAGACTTTCCAGAGCCTGGACCACCAGATACCAGCAGAGGCGGTGTCGGAGGAGGGGCAGCTATCATGTCATTCAAACGATCTATATACTGAGAAAATCACGAGTCATAGAATTAATTACATGAAAAGTGCTGAATTTGAAGTGCAAATTAGAAATTTGAACAAAGAAGTTCTTCCATGCCTTCTGAAAGCCTAACTGGGAGGTGGTGCTGTTACAAGCCTGCTGGTAGGACTCAATCTGCTCTTGTTCATCATGCAGGTCCCACAGCACGTCTCCAGAGTCTTCCTCGTCTATGACAGAGTCCTTTGAGTCCACATCTGCTGCTTCAAAACCCAGCAGCTCCTGGATAGTGAGCAGGGGACAAATGGTACAAAAACAATTCCTGTGCAAACTTTCTTTTAAGTTTTGAACCAACACAAAAATCTTATTTCATACCTGCTTAATGAGTTTTTTAAGCTGAACATAAATGAGGTTAGCTCCGTCTTCTGCAAAGCCACTATGATCCACCACCTGGATGTACATGTTCAATAAAGTCAGAACAATCCCAGTGTTGCTTTAGCAACCAGAAAAACACATAATTTCATGTTTAAGTGCAATAAACACATACCATCTGCATTTTGTTCAGAGTTAGTAGTGGCTATGATGGATCTGAACTGTGTAAGATTGCAAGAAAGTCTGTGAGAACAAAGAGGGTAAAAGCAGAAAAGAGCATTCATGCAACAAGTTGTTAGATGTTAACATGACTAAAGCCACTATGTAGAATACTTAATTAGTAAAATAGGAAATAACATAAGACAAATAATAGCAACTCCAAACTGCTATTAAATAAATCATCTAATATGCAGTATTCTGACATTTTTCGTGTATGTTAGCTCATCCTCTCACAATAAACACAAACCAGTGTGCAATTCTCTAAAACATTCAAAGATCATTAAAATGTGGACCAGAATGCAAAAATTTAAAACTTGTTTTTCATTAATGAAACAAACTATCACCTACTAACAAAGAACTGCAGCAGCACTCCCACCATATTCTCTTTTATATTTAAGTTAACAAGACACACCTTGACTTTAGCAGACTTGTCTGCAGTGTTGACTTTCTCTAACAGCTCCCTGATGGGTTCAGTCAAACTGCTACCCTCTTCAGTCCGAAGGTACAGCACCAGTGAATGACCATCCAGATTCCTCACAAAAGCCTCTTCACAATCCTCTACTACAGAGCTGCAAAAAAAAGTGTTTTAGATGAAAATCTAAACAAAACCAAAAAAAAAAAATTATTTAAAAAAATCAACATATAAGAAAACAGGAAGGTGCAGAAGTCAACTATACCTAGTGACAGTGGATTTGAGAAGAAGCACACACACGGAGCTCTTTTCGATCTCCTGTATGCGCTCTGGGATGTATGAAGCGGCGCTCTCCTCTGGGAAGTAAACGTTCAGGTAGAAATGGCCCAGACCCTCGCACATCTGTCGTAACTCTAAAGAGTGTTTCTGTAAACAAACCAAAACGTAAAAGATTCACAGATGAAAAAAAACACACAAAAAAATGGAGGCAATTAATAGCCCAGATCATATATTTCTGCCTCAGATAGAAAGAAACAAGTTCTTCTAATAACAAAATACAGACTGAACAATCCAGAACTTCTGTTTGAGTTTGACCTACCGTATTTTTCGCTCTACAAGTTACGTTTGTTTTTTTTTTGTTTTTTTGTTGTTGTTTTTTTTTTCATAATTTACATGCGCTATGACTTTTAGGCTGAAGCATAATATTTATGGATTTTTTCCCCTATACAGTATTTATAAACCAATTTTTGGCCGAGATACAGCCTTTTCATTCATAGGATTAACCTGCCTAAATAAAGGTTGAATGGATTCTGACAGAAAAAAAAAGATAGCAGTACCACTTTCAGCCACTAGATGGCACCAGAGTAATAAGGCATGCTGTTGTATCATGTAATAGGTAAAAGTGGCTATTAATGACAAGTTCAAAAAAGTTCAAGACAAAAACAACTGGACTTTATTATACTTTGTTGTTGTTTTTTTTTTGTCTTGAACTTTTTTTTTTATTTATTTACCATGTCCTGGATGACAGAATCTTCACCAGCTATTAATGACTCAATTGGCTTGCCACAGCCTGTCACTTTCGTTCTGTTCGCTGCTTGGAGCAACTGTCAAATCAGCTTCATTTCGCTGCACCGAACCGGCGAAATGCAATTTGACCATTAAAGTGCATTTATTAAGTAAAAGTTCAACTGAGACACACCTATACTATAATTTTGAGCAAACAAATAATTGTTTTAGGTGCTTATCTTGTTAAGTTTCGAAGAAACGTGCAGCATTCCTCCTTCCTTTTTTCCTCCCTGTCTACTCAATCCCGGGAGTACAGAGGCAGCGAATATGTTTGAAATACAGCTGATTTGACTGTTAAAGTTCTTTTATTAAGCAAACGTTAGACTGAGACACATCTTTACTATAAAGTCGGGCAAACAAATAATTGTTTTTAGGCGTTTACCTAGTTAAATTTCGAAGAAACACACAGCGACTTGTCCCTCTGCGCGTTACTACTTCCGCATTTCAGCTTTTGAAATACAACTGATTTGACTGTCAAAGTTAATTTATTAAGCAAAAGTTAGGCTGAGACACACCTTTACTATAATTTCAGGCAAACAAATAATTATTTTTAAGTGTTAATTTTGTTAAATTTTTGTTACAGTCCTCTTGTGCATGCTCCTGCGGTTATCATTGGTAGTCAATCAATTTTTGGCACAACACCGGCCCACATTTCCAGGTTCGGCCCACATTTCCGGGTTGTCAGCGGTGACGCATAATAGATGCGACAAATATGGCGAAGCGACGTACAGTATTTATGGATTTTTCCACTTTATTAGACAAATATGGACTGATGCGACTTATAGGGCGGTGTAACGTTTATGGTGGAAAATACGGTAATTACCCTTAACAAAATAGTTCCAATGATATTTTGTTCTTGGTTTGAATTAACAATTAGACAAGCACCGCTTGACTAGAAGACATCAGTAACTTTGTTAAAAGTAACTTATGAAGACAGCTGAATGATTCAAAACTAAGCCTGACCCATGTCTTCTCACAAGCTATGTATGAGGATGGATAACATGTTATTAGCATAAACACCCATAAAAACAGAAGAGATTTGCTGATTTACAGTGGCCATCTAACAAACCTTGATAAAGATATCTAGCTCAGCTTTGGTGTCCTGTGTAGAGATAAGGTAGCAGCGCACAGTGTTACTCCATAAGGCCTGCGGCACATGAGGTGACACCTGAAGCAGACTGGCCACCGCAGCATCCCAGTCATCTAAGAAAATAAGACATGATGTAATCTGTATGCTTCAAACACAGTACAAAGTACACACAAACAAACAAAAGTGATTGTATGAAGCATAAAGTGATACTGGAAAATGCAGAACTAGTTGTTTAGTGCTGCAGTAAAT
The DNA here is from genome assembly GCA_031762415.1 of Simpsonichthys santanae. Taxonomy (NCBI): domain Eukaryota; kingdom Metazoa; phylum Chordata; class Actinopteri; order Cyprinodontiformes; family Rivulidae; genus Simpsonichthys; species Simpsonichthys santanae. The sequence continues at coordinate 16,799,562 of JARVLU010000600.1, read as the reverse complement.
TTAGCGATGGTTTTAGTGCTTTTGTTTAGTGGCTTTTATTTGTCAGAGGAAGAGACAGGAAATGTGTAAGGAGTGAGATGAGATGTGTTAAACATGTGTTAAAAGGTTGGGGCACAAGTCAGAGTTTCCAGTAATGACAAAACATAACCTTTGTACAAAATGCTGCCTACTTTGGTGCTGCACACAAACAACTTTTCGCTCTGCTGTTTTGTTCTTACCTCTGCTCACATTTGCAAAAGGCCCTTCCACATCAATTAAACTGTGTGCAAACTCTGGGCCCCTGAAAGTCTGCTGCAACTGCATCATACTACCCATCGATGGCTCACTTCCCAGCACTCCTCCTGTCCAGTATTCACACTGCGTTCCTACAGCTGTGGACAAAATAACAGAAAAACAACGGGGTGCTGAACAGAAAAAGGTAAAAATCAAACATATTGATAGATAAACAAACCAAAGCAGGGCCTCAGTACGAAGATATGTGTGTCTTACCAGTCACAGTAGTTTGATTATCATCTGAATCAGAACCATTTGGACTGTAGACATGAAATCCCTGAGTCTGCAACTGTTGAAGTTTGGCCTCCAGGTCCCTCTTAGCCCGAAGGAGGTCCTGGATCTCCTTCTCTTTTGTCTCCCGAAAAATCTGAGTTTTATGAGGCAAATATGTTATGGAGTTAAGTTGTCCTTATACAATTACAGTCATATACAAGCACGGTTTACCTTAAACTGTCGTTTTACTTTGTCCCTGTCATGCTCAAAGTTGGCCGCCCTCTCCATAGCTTGGTACTTTGCTTCAAGAGCACCTTCTTTTTCTCTGAGGATCTTCTGATAGGTCTTCTGAAGAGCCTGCTCAACAAAATCAGAGCTGTAACTTAAAGCATCACTTTGCAGTAACTAAGCAGCCCCTTGATTCACCTGTAACTCGGCCCTCAGCCTCTTGTTTTCCTCATCCAGCTTGGCTTCCTTCCTTTGCATGGATGCGATCTCATTATTCTTGCTGACACGGAAGATTTCGTACTCTTTACGGAGTCTCTCGTACTCCGCTGTGTATTCAAGATCCACAGATCCCGTGGATTTGAAACTGGCCCCGATTACGCGAGGTCCTCGGCGGAAGGAGCTGCGCAGGAGTCGGGCTTTGGGCCTCACTTCAACCGGTATCTCACAGGCTTCCCCTCCTTCGCCACCATATCCATCCTCAATCACCTCTCCGCCAGGACTTACTAAAGAAGACGCAGTGCCCATAACGAAGGTCGGATATTGGAGAAAATGTCAGCCTTTTCCAATGTTCATAACTGCTGCGGTGCGGCAACAGCTGAACACGTTTTATGTATGTTGGCTGAGATAAATGCGAGCCAGAAATGCTACATTAGCAACCACGAAGCTAACCCAGACGTGACAGCTGAGAAAACTAACAAGAACGCTAACTTATAAAATAACGACGCGGTTGTTCGATA
>JARVLU010000600.1:16784970-16795661 GCA_031762415.1 Simpsonichthys santanae | reverse complement strand
GAGCCCGTCAGTGCCAGGAGCTTTCTGGCCTTGCATGCTTTGGAGGGCTGTGCTGAGCTCCTGAAGCCCCAGGGGGCACTCCAGGTCAGTGTTGGTCTCCTCAGAGACCTGGGGTAGACCACTGCAGAACTTTCTGAACAGCTCGTTGTATCCATATTTGAATAATAAGGAGTAAAACGCCACAGCCCTCCTCCTGATTTGGCTTGGCTCGCTCAGCTGCTGCCCAGTTTCCGACAACAGAGAGTGGTTCAGTTTTCTCTGCACGTGTTTCCTTTCCAAGTTGAAGAAGAATCTGGACGGAGCATCCATCTCTGTGATGTTCTGCATCCGGGACCTGACCAACACACCTTGGACTTTTGCGTCCAGCAGGTTTGTTAAAACTAACCTTTTAGATTTGAGGGCTTCAATGGGCTCTCAATTTCCTGTGGTTTCACAGAGGTGTTCTAGTTCCACTATAGCAATCTCCAGATCCTTGATAGATCTGGTGAAGTTGCAGTTTTAGTTGAGCTTTCCCGTGGTCCCACCACTACATGTAAAATCACCCTTTCTTTGTCGAAAAATCTTCATAGAAGAAGCACCTCAGACTGAAGAAGTCTTTCGGACGAAAGACAAAACGTTTCTACATTTTTTTTAAATGTCCAGAGGACCAGACTTATTTTTTTTAGAACATTTTTGTTTTTCAGCTTCCAGTTTTGAAGAGGGGACTATTTTGCAATTAGTACATTTTACTGCACAATGTGCTACTAACATTAGTTTTAGTCATCATGACCTTATCTGACAGTCACTTCTCAATACAACCTTTTTGGATGTACTTTGTGGTTTTCCCCTCTTGTTGTTTATATGAAAAACCTTTTAAACAAGTAGGACTTTTTTATTTTTTTCATTTGTTGTTCTGTCCAGCTTTGTAGCAAAGAAGGAAACACATTAATTTGTCTTTAACCCATATGTGTCCAGTGGGATTAACATAAAAAGACTTACCTGCTTCAACAACTATTAGGTAAATATGTATTTAGAAGTGTCATCCTGCAGGGTTGATGTTAGAAAAATAAAGCCAGTCAAAATAGAAAACATAATCTAAATTTGAGAAACATCAGGGTTTTTTTTCCAACATATATTTTAGGAAGAAATATTTCCTGAGAAAGGAAGGAAGCACCGTTCAGCAAGAAGACAACACATTTGCAGAAAACCAAAAACTTTAATGCAACAATTATTGTTAATATTTGTATTTTCTGTCAGACTAAATATATGTTTTACAGTTAGATAATAAATATTTATATAAATTATTCAAGATATAGACTAAAGCATATACTGTATGTACATTCAAAAGGTTGCAACATCATTAAAAATCTGAAAGTAAGGTACCATTTTTCTTGTTTTGGGATACTATCAGTAAATTAAAAACATTTTCCTCCTTATAATTTTGTCCAATCAGTAAATAAAAATAAAAAGTGGAATTTGCTGCAGCAAGTTCGTTTCAGCCTATTTGCATGCAAAATAAAATATTCTACAAAAACAAAATGGAGCTCATTTTCCATTTATCTGAATCAACAGACTACAGATCTTGTCATGTCTTCCAAAAAATAGTATATTTTTGTTCTATTACACTAACCAGAGATTATTCAGTAAAGGTTTGTAGAGCAACAGAATACAAACAATAGCTGATTACTTAAATTTGCAATTCTTTATCTTTCTAAAGACATTTTAAATAAATTTTTCTTAAATGCTTACAAACCATGGTTCATATTTTTACAAAACAGCTTTACAAAAGTATTTCTGTAAGCTCGATTTAAGAAGAAATACATTACAGGATCCAGGGCACCGCTGGTGCAGGTCAATGCAGACGTGATCTGATTGGCTCTTTCCAGTGACCTGTTCATTGTTGCAACTTGTTCAAGACTTTGACTTTGAGTGATGATCCTGCACACGTGATAGGGCACGAATGCAATCAGGAAGTTCATCAAAATAAAAATGATCATTTGTCTAGCTTTGGCTTTCATCGGATGATCTTCCTGCTGCTTGAGCTTCCTCAGTTTCAACAGAATCAGTACATAAGAAGTAATTATGGTAATGAAGGGGATAAGAAAAGCCACAACAGTGGAAACCAAAGCTTTGGGAGACGTCTTTTGGAGGTACAGCATGCTGCACATGACAGTTGAGTTGTCGTGGTTCTTTTTTGAGAAAAGCGACGGACTCATCAAAACAGTAACTATCACCCAAAGTATGACAACAGTTATCTTTGCATTCAAAGGCTTCCTGATTTTCTGAGATCTCAAAGGTAAAACTATAGCCAGTAATCTGTCCAGGCTGATGAAACTCATCAGGAAGAGGCTGCAGTACATGTTCAGGTAAAAGAGAAAGCCGGAGAGTTGACAGAGGACGCTCCCAAAAGGCCAGTAGCCGTCAGACAGGTGGTAAACTATACGCATGGGTAAAATCAGGACGTAACAGATGTCTGCAATAGATAAATTTCTCAGGAAGACCTTAAAGGAGGAGGTGCTTTTCTCCTGAAAGAAGGCCCACAGCGCCAAGGCATTTCCAGGTACAGCGATGATAAATACCAGGATGTAAAATATAGAAAGGCTGATATCCCACAGTGCCATTGGTGCCCTTTTAGAGTGCTCCTCTATAGAAAGATTCATAGTTGTTGAGATGACAGTCAGGCTGGTGTGGCACAAAAGACAAAATAACATTAATACATACAGCCCTGCAAACTCATCATGATGCAGTTGCATCCAAACAAAACTGGCAATAAGAACTATAACTTTCCCAAAAGGTTATGTGAAAATATCACCTGTAATGTCCTGTTCAAAAGACACATGAAGAGGAACTAATTTAGCTTGATGCAGTTATAAGCTGGTACGTCGTTCCCATACAAAACACTTCATGGGAAAAGATATTTTCTGACATCTATATTCTTAAAATGATTTTGCTTTAAAGAAAATTATTCAAAAAATAGTCAGATCAATTGTCAAGTGCACTTAAACATTACCCGTGCAGTTAAACCCAGCATCAAACTGTATTTTCAAGTACCTGTAAGTTATTTCTTAACAAAAGGGTGATTTTAAGTGCATTGTTGTAAATTGTAAACTAAATTAATGAGTTTAGACTTTTTTTAGTAAAATATAAACTTTAAGTAAAAGATAAAATTTTGTTTAAATGTACTGTACATAAATTCTAGTACTTTAAAAATCCAAATACTGTATAAACTATAACAGTACATTTAGTTATCTGCTATCTGGCATAGTGTTAATTATATTCTTACCTTTAAATGCAGTTAAGCAAAACCAAAGATTATAGGAGTAGAAGACACTAATGTCAAAGCAACAACCAGGTGCAGAAAGCAAAAATAGGAAGTTGGCCACTTCTGCCTAATACTATCTTTATTCACACGCAAACATCTGTGGTCAGTCATTTGCACACTCTCCCACTTATACCAAGAAACCAGAAGCAACAACATTAAAAATACCACAGGTTCAGTGCACTACAAGCATGCAAGTCTTTATTTTTGCTATTTCAACACACTTTTGTCTTGACCACATTGCTCATTTATATCAGGATTTAAAGCTTTACAAAAAGAAGGGAAAACCAAATACAGTATTTACAAAATCTATCTGTGCAAACATTTTTTCCTTTTACATCACTCTCCTAAAATAGTTAAAAGGCATGCATACAAATAAACTTTGGTATGTTAACAAAACTACATTTTTATTTTTTTTTTTAGTAGAAGCATTTACTTTATGTACATGTGGTTGAATTGATTAGTTGTTTTCAGTACAAGTGACATTAAGGACAATTATACATGTTAAACTTAAACCAGAAGTACAAACACCGTGGTTGACACTTCAGCCTCACCGAGATTGGTGTAATGAAGTACATGATTGAGTTAGGCATGAAGTGAGTAAATGTACAACTTTGGCAAATAGGCACAATAAAATGAAAAAGTTGCATGGTTTATTCTAACAGTTGTAATTTTGTGACGTAAACTGGCAGTTCATATGGGTGAAAAAAATACTTTCACAAATTTAAAGATAGTACTGTACTGAGAATTTTTTTTTAAATGTGCACACATGTCGTAAAAAATCATTAAAGGCATTTACAAGTGTTGTTTGAACGTCTGTCGACTCAAGAAACATAGATTAAATATACTAGTTATTCAATTTCATTTTTTCAAAATAAAAGAATGTACAGATTCTGTGATTGTAAAGCAACTCTGTCGTCCCTACCATTTAACTACAACAAGAAAATATATTTTTAGCACGATAAAAGCCTTTCACTTAAACTACAAAATCAAGAAGAAAAAAAAAAACAACACAATATAGTTTTTGTTCCATTATCAAACATTCTGACAGAACATCTTTTACACCTTTGAAAAATAAATCAAACAAAAGAAGTGTGATGCAACATTTGGAAAATAAATGATAATGAGATGGCAAAGAAGCAGTGTGCGAATGCCAGTGTCAAATAAAATGTGAATAGAGGAAGTGCATTTATTAAAAAATACTTTAAAAGTAAAAAATAATAATAATAATAAAAATAAAAACCCAATCCAAAACTATTTTACATGAAACACAATCAGGTCTACCTGAGGGGCGATACTGAGGCTAAGTCGTGTCCTTAGCCGCTGTGACTGATGGGATGCAGGATTTGCCGTTGCTGCCGTTGTGGGCCCTGTAGCTGGTGAAGCTGGGGGTGTGTATGGTGCGGATGCTCTTTCCACCTGGGCCCAATGGTGTGGGTGACAGAGGGGAGGGGGAGAAAGAGGAGGAGGAGGAGAATGAAGAGGAGGAGGAGGAGTGCGCTCGACCGTTTGTCTGTGAGGAGAATGACAGAGTTTTACCTGTGTGCTGTGAAGGTGTGGGGAGTTTGAGGGATCCATTAGACAGTGAGGGGATATGGGAGGAGGGGAGGGAACCGGGACGAGGAGCGTGAGAGGAAAGGATGGAGGATTTTGTCGCAGAGGGACAGGAGGAGGAAGATGGGTTAATGGGATTAGTAGCATCTGAGTTTTGTGCAGACTGGGAGCTGCTTTTAGCAGAGCTAGGATAAAAAGCAGGGATTTTAGAGATGGGTATAGTGGGGGAAGTAGTTTTATGATCCCCTCCCACTCTTTTAGCACTTCCGTTAGCCTGCAAACAGATGCCAAAACAGATACTTGCTGTCAAAAATGAAAACTTTTAAAATGATACATGTAAAAAGGCAAGACGAGGTTAAATAAAACTAAAAGTTATTCACAAAGAAGAACGGTATGACTGAACAAACATATATTTCTAAAGTACAACTAAAAAAAACACCAAAACAACAAATATAAAGGGTCTGTTTTCTCTAGGAATGTGAGACATCTTAAACTGAAAGACATGTTACCAAGAAAAGAATACGGCAAAGGTTAGAAAGCGTGAATGCAGACAGAATTTCCACACCATTTCTGTGTTAGAGGGATTGTTAGGCATCATGGGGGTGGGGGGTGGGGGGGCGATGTGGGAGAAAATTGAGACGGCAAAGATGCAAATAAGAAGTTAAGTGAATTTGAAAACAGCATTAGGGGTTTTGAAGAGTGACAGCAAACAGGGGAAACGTGGACTTGGATGAGTGGGTTATGCCAAGGTCCTTACGGTAAGGAAATATGTTTCACCGTGGGGTTAAGGAAGCTGAGCAGCAATGTTGGGTTTGAGCAGAGGTGCAATGTGAGAAGTGAGGAGCCAAAACAATTTGGTTAAATCTGTGTTTGAACATTGCCAAAAGCATCTTAGGACTTGGCAACACTGTTAAGGAACTCAGCTGTGATGGGAACTGGAGATGTGATGGGAACTCAGATAACGACTGAACAGGATTCCACTTTTCTCTGCCTTTTTCTTTTTTTTTTTTTTTAATTTAGCCACCAACACAGTGAAAACCATGAGCAGTGTGGACATGCAGAAGCATACAGTACAGTGATGTTATGGGGTAACAGTCAAAAGTCAAACATGCCTTTGTGTCATTGCAGACTCAAGAGAACCAAGAACAGATCCACAGTAGCCACCTTGGTGACTTTATTATTGTTTTATAAATAGTCGACATCTCACAGCTTTGGTAGTCTTTTACCCCGCTCATATGCTTCATGCTTTTGATTTCCTAAATATATCTTTCCTTTAGTTTCTGGTAAAACCCTACATTAAAACTACCTGTCGAAACTGCCTCTGAGAATCCTGCAGTTTTTGCTGTTTTCCTGCTTTGTCAGATGCAGCCAGCGACTGCCTGGACTTTGCAGACAAAGGAACGGGCATCCGACTAGTTGGGGACGCGACACTGGTGTTCTGCAAGGGGATCCAAATGAAAAACAAAACAAGAAATAAAAAAGGTAGAAAAGACACACACCACATAGAAAGTATGAAAAGTCAAGACACACACAAAAACATCTTTTGTTTAACACCTCAACAGCACCAGTGAAAGACCATGCATCCAGTAGGACCATTGACTTTAAAGTAAATATATACAGTATAGTACATGCAGTCAAGAAAAAAAGATTTAACAAGAACATTGTGACAATGTCTTTGAAGACCAGTGCACTACTTGCTGAAAACCTCAGAGTTTTAGCAGTGAACTTCAGGGGAAAGATGGTAACCAGGAACCCAATAAAATGCCACCCAATCATGTCAACATGATTCCACAGAGGCGGGAAGCCACTGGGGTATTTTCCAACATTTCTGAGCACCTGTGAAGTGGATTAATGACCTTATAATTGCAGTGGTTAGGTTCAAAGGGAAGGTAGGTTGAAAAGTTAGAGAGAAAACCCCAAAGTCTCCTGGAACAACAAGAGCTAGAGAGAGACCTGTTGTATGTTGCTGGGTACACTGAGGGCAGTGGTGGTGGTGTTGGTGATGTTGGCAGAAGGGATGGCTTTGGGTCGAGGAAGGACCTGAGGTTTAGTCTTCTTTTGCAATGAGCTTTTGCTGGCTACTTTCTGTGTTCTGGAGGTAGGGAGAGAAGAAGACCTCTTCAGCCCAACTCCTTCTGAGCTTTTCCCATTTCTTGTTTTAGAGTCTTCAGCGTTTGCTAGCTCCTCAGGAGTGCATGGTCCCATCTCACTAATAGTGGTCTCCAGCTGCTTTATGGTCTGCTCAAGACTGTCCAGAGTCTTGTAGGTGCTTTTTCGAATCTCATCTGTCCTGCAAACATTGTCAGAATTCTGCCATTTTTGTGTAGATTCCGTTCCCTTGGAGGGTTCTGTGAAGGATTTTGAGCGTGCAATCTCAAATCTCTTTGCTTCTTTGTGGTGCCGGACAGTACCATCACATTCTTCCTCATCTTCATACACCACCACCTGTAGAGTCTTCTTTCCAGACTTGGTGCTAGTCCGAATTGCCTGTGTCAACGCTGACAGCTGTTTCTTTGGAAACTTAAACTTGAACTTCTTCTTGTTGTCCTGTTTGGCATCTCCATTTAACTCTGCATTCACCCCGCCGTCTGTTAGTTCTGATATTGAGGATGAGGATGAGGATGATGACTTGGTGGTATTTGCAGTACCCTTTGAAGAGCCGACCATTAGTCCATCAGCCAACTCAGCACCTTCAGCTATTTTCTGCAGCCCACCACTCTTCTCTGTGTCTGACTCCTCACTCTCCTCTTTGATGGACTCTTCAGCAAGCATTCTCTCAAGTTCCTCCTCACATTCAAAGATGGTGGACAGGCGTTTGTAAGCCGAACGGATATCCATTGGCTCATTAAAGATGATGATGACAGGCTTCTTATTAGTGCCATTATCCTGTGGTGATGAAGGGTCGACTGAGACATTTGGTCTATTGCCTGCACTGCCTACAGTAACTGTCTGGACACTCCCTTTCTTGGCACTAACCAGTTCTTGATACTCCCCACAAGACAAGGGCTGAACCTTGGTGTTAGTGATCATAAATGCTATGTTGTCTGGGGGTGGAGGTGCTTCCTCTCCAGGTAAGTCCGGACTAAGACTAGCTCCTTCATCACCATCTTCAAGAATAGCTCTAGGTTTATCACTTTTTTTACCTGAAGTCTTTTTGGGTGGAGGAACAGAATATTTAGGAACCTCTTTAACGGGATTGGCTGTTGTGGTCACCACCTGCACAGGCATAATATTTTTTTCTAAGGAGACATGCCCTGAAATTATTTTGCTTGTCTTTTCAGGTTTTGTTTTGTTGAGGATTTTCTCCTTTTGCATTTCTGCACCGGCCTTCGAGGATTTGGCGTGTTTAACTTGCTTCCGCGGCAGCTTAAATCCACTGAGCCCAACAGGTTTAGGCGATATAGGCGGAGGTGTAACAGCAGAAGGTGATTTGGGTGGTGGAGACAGAGGCGGCAGCTGCTGTTGCTGGCTCGGAGAATTGTCAATAACAGTGACATTTGACACCTGTGTTGGAGGTTGTGTGGGCTCTCTGTTTTCTGGGATGCCTTCCAGTCCTGATGGGGGTGCCTGATCTTTGGGAATCTGGCCGGTCACGTAATAAATAACCTGTGAGAGCAAAATGTAAAATATGAGACTGATTTCTAACTTTGAACTCTAAAATATACAGCAATTAACTACAAAGTATGAATAGAATGTTAGGATATGACAATCATACAAACACATACATACCCCTGGGCTCTGTCGCATAGTTGTGTTTCCGTTTTCATCAGTTTCTGGGTCTTTGTCTTCTCGACTGGGCTCTGAGCTCTGCCAGGACAATGTGTGAGGGAATAATATTACTGTGCAACTGGTTTGCCAAGTTGCAGCGGATTAACTTTGAATTCAGAAAAATGACTACAGAAGCAATCATCTAGCGTCTAAACTGAAATAGCCAAAAAAAAAAAAAAATCATCTACAAGGAATGATATTTTACAATTGCATAGTGTTGACTTTTGTTTCATATTGCATTTTTTTCCTTACAGTGCTAACATTAAACACTATAAAAACATGCAAAACAAATAACTCCATGTTACTTTTAGCTAAAGTGATCTTTTTTGCTACTTTATTCATTTTTAAACATTTACATCTCCAATTTTGGCTACACAGTTTAACTTTGAAGGTTTTGTTTTCCAATTCCAGCAACATAATATGTTTAACATTATATTGTTTACATAACACAAAAGCTTAAACTCAGTATATATATCTAATTTATAAAAAATCTGACAGAGCTGTTAAGAAATTTGACTTGATCAGAGTAAAAATTGTAGCTTTGTGATGATTGAAAAAAAACTGAGGTGAAATTGTGCAAAGACAAAAAGAAATTGACAGAATTTGTTTGAGAAAATAAGGGAAGGAGAGGAGCATGCAAAGTGGCCAGACTGACCGTCGATGAACCAAGTCTGCAAAAACACATTGTGTCCTCAAGCGTGAGTTTTGATCTAAATTAACAATTATTTAAAAAAAAAAAAAAAAAAAAAAAAAACTTTTATTTTGTATTTATTATTGATTTTGTATGAAAATTGTCATCAAAGGAAGACACAAGACAATTTAATTGCCTGTAAGATAAATTACAGGTCTTTATTGGTTTGGCAGAAAAGACAAGTGATAATTAAATCAGTTTTCAAACACATCATACAAAAGACACAGCAGCTTTTCAGAAGCTCAATTTTATGCAGACTTAATCCCATTAAGAACCCAAGCTGTGAAATTCAGCAGAATCAGAAGGAGGAAACAAAAACGAGGTAGGGGAAAGGAGTGTTGTGGAGGCAGTTGCTATAGGTGTCTCTTGAGCCAAAGCAAGAGCACAGGAGGGTGTAAAGCGTTAGGACACAGCCATTGATCGTATCAAACAGTTGGTAGAGGCAGGCAGTTAGAGGGGCAGCTGAATGACGACACATATGTTACCTTTTTCTCTTTGAGCGGTAACAAAGTTCCTGGTCTTAATTCTTTGATTTGGGGTTCAATTCGAGTAGTAGGTTCAACCGAATTTTTCACCCCTATATCCTTAACTGTGCACTTCTGGAAGACCTGAAGGGTGGAGACAGGCCAGAGGGAGATAGGCACAAAGGTTTTGAGGAGGACTCTTTAGACCACTGACATGGCTTGTTCAAATCTAGTGGGCTAAGGAGGATCCTCCTTTGACAGCACTTAGCCTTTGCCACTTCAAAGGAAATCAATCACCGCAAGAAAAGGCGAAAAGCAAGACTCCCATAATGCAGAACAGAATCAAACTTACATCCACTGATTGGATTTGCATATAATCGATAGGTTTTGTATGAATGTTTGTGTTTATTTGCATCTTACCTGAAGCTCCGCCATGATCTTATCCCCATCATCCTCCTCTTCTCTGGTAACAGAAGGAGTGACGAGAGGAGGTGTAGCAGGCTTTGGCTTGGTTTCTGGGAGAACCTTCGTTGGCTTTGGTTGTGGGGAGGAAGGTGGAGCATCCTCCTCACCCTCCTGTAAACAGTCATGATTACTACATAAACCACTAACCTGCATGCTTTAGATGTTTCTATTCTCCAGCACAGTTGATTTGAATGAATGTGTGATTGACAGGCTTCTGCAGAACTCGAAGGGAAACCTGAATCAGGTGTGCTGAAGCAGGCAAACAAGTAAAACATGCAGGATAGTGGCTTTCAAGGGCCAGGACTGGACATCCTTGGCCTAATATACAGGTAGTCCCCGAGATACGAACGGGTTTCGGACCTAAGGACCGTTCTTAGGTCGATTCTGCCGTAGGTCGGAGCCGAACGCACATGGCGCCGTATGTCCGCATTTACGGCCGTAAATCGAAACC
>JARVLU010000600.1:16767405-16780640 GCA_031762415.1 Simpsonichthys santanae | reverse complement strand
TATCAGGATCTGCTGGCTGATGAATGATGAGCTGCAGCTGGTGAGTCTGCCATGTTGAATTTTCGGCTAGCCTTCATAACACACGCACACAGGCCCTTTGTTGAAGAGGAACCAACGTGCAGCACAATGTTTCTGCACGGGCTGGAGCACAATAGCGGACATGGCTGCAGTGTAGCGACTTTCTCGCTTTATTTAGCAAGTTTTCAGACCCCTCTAGTGACTTTTTAAGCAACTAGTGACAAATCTAGAGATTTTTTTCTGCGTTACTGGAGACTTTGGTGATGAAAACACGTTCAACAGCGAGCTGTAAGCCCCTCCCACTTCCCCAAGCTCTGACAGCTGTCAATCTCATAACAGAGAGGAGAAATGCTCCACTCCATGTCCACACTGCAAATGAATCACACCTTGGGATACAACGCGGGATGTAAATATAGTGTAAAAACATAATGCTCAATTTCATCAGCAAATCTTTGCATTTCATCTTGAGGTTCTCCAATGTCCTCCATATAGCCCGCTTGTCATCCTGACGTTCTGAACACAGTTAATTCATGATTTGAAGATAGCTGGACCAAGCAAAGCTCAGCGAGGGGAAAACTTTGCTGTGATTGGTCAAAAAAGACTGGAATGTGTCAGTTTCTACAAAACAGATGCAATCCACTAATCCTGACCAGAACCGCCCCGCAGAGAAAACCCCGCCCCCTCATTTGAAAATAAGAACATGAAATAAAAAGAGCTTAAAATGAAAAACAGGGTTGAAAAAAAAGTGAAATATGTAAAGTAGCTTTACAAAATAAACGTGTCACAAAATGAAACTTCATATTAAATAAATTAATAAATAAATCTAGAAATAAAAAAAAAAATAAATCTTGTAGAAAAAACTGAACATTTCTATTAAATGTTATATTTCATGGGAACATTAATGGAATACTTATTATAATTTTTTAAATAACACTATTTATTTATTTATTTTTGAAAGAAATGGCTTTCCATACTTAAAACATGTTTTATTTTGTGCAATCACTCAAATGAGTATACGCGTTGGAAACACCAGGGGGCAGAGCACAATCATTGATCTTTAAGATCATAACTACCTAAAATAAGTATAGAGGTGAGCAATGACACCATTTAAAAAAATGTGTAAAATGTGAGACTGTCAATAAATATATCAGTCATTTTAGAAAGCTGGTAAAGAAATGTTCTATTCAGAGAGGAAACGTGTTGAATGATAACAGGGCTGGGTTCCATGAGAACAGCTGAAATGGTGTTTCATTGTGCTCAGGTCCCTTGAGGAACCAGTTAAACTCAATTAACTATTTAAGGTAGCATCCATTTGATAACTATTATCCACTTTGGGTTTATCTTTTCTTTTAAATATGTAAATTATAGGGATCATTCAGATCTTTGAAAAATTTTTTTTTGTTGTTTTACCTGTTTGAAAAACGTATATAAGTTCATGTGAATGCCATTTAAAAACACTTATGTTGCTGTTAATTTTACATTTCATGTTTACTTTCAGAAGTGCCACAGGTTGTAAAAACAGCGCTACAGCTAGCTGCTGGTGCTATGTGCGTTCACAAATAACTTTAGACTTGAATATAAAATATGGCATAAGTCAAAACTGACAAAGGTATAGTGGTTTATAAAACAGCGTTTGCTTGATGTGATGTTTTTGATATTGGAATTAACGAGGCAGCAATCCACTTTAGTTTTGACCATTTCAAATTAGCCATTATCTCTTTAATCTGGTAATCTCTTTTTCTCTAAATGGCTGTTTTTGAACAAGCTACCAATAAATGAGTAAGATTTTAATTGTTCAGAACCTTTCCAAAGAATCCCACTTGAAAATATCTGAAGCATGAAGCTGATTCTGTAGTGAATTGCATTTCCAGGAATTCTTGTTCTTTTATGGCAGCAGGGTTGTTTTTTTTTTTTCACCTTTTAAAATGAATACTTAAAAGATGTAATGTCATGATGGATGTACTTCTCTTTTACTTCTGTTATTTGTTATCTTAAAGCTGAGCAGCTCTTATTACCGCACCTCATTTAAAGTGAGAGCAGATTTGTTTTGCTGGCTCTCAAATGGCTGGATTTAAAGAATAATACAAAGCTTATTCTAGCTTCAACCCATTGACTTTTACCGTTTCTTCTTTCATCAGTTGCTATCAACTGACTTTACTCGTCTCTGCTCACCACTGTGTTGTGAGACAAGAAGGTTTGACCTCACCTTGTAAACAGCCAAATAAAGGGGGATTTAATTACTGCTTCTTGTTGGCACGATGAGGCAAGTGAATTAAAGTAAAAGCATGGTAGTAAGGTTTACTCTGCTGTTAGGTATATTGTTCAACGCTGAGACACATGCACACGCTGCTTACTTGCATAAACCTGTGGGCTGCAATTTGGTGGGTGTTGGCTTGTCAAAGAGTTAAGGATTGAATGGCTCAGGTGAGCTGATGAAGATAAAACCTTCTGGGGAATTTCCTTCAAATGGAGAAACACTGACTGGAGTTACATGGGTGTGTCTACTTAAAGCTAGTGAAAAGCTTTGCTGCAAAGACAACCTACTTCAACATGCAAATCATTTGAACTCTGCAATAATACGAAAATAACAGAAAAAAGATTAAATGCAGAAAGTGAGGGGGGAAAAAAATCAACTTTTTAAATATAAAAAAAAAACTAAAATTTTCTGTTTTGTGTTTGCTGAACTCCTGTAATTGTACAACTAATGTTTATTCCATTCCTCTTTTACATGCAATTTTTAATGGAAACCAATTTTGTATATACATGTACCTGTATTTTTTTTTTTAATTTTTTTATTTATTTATTTATTTTTGCAGCAGTTCTGCATATGGCTTGAAATTAAAGACCATCCAGGGGTTCCCAACACTGGTCCTTGAGGAACACCATCCTGCATGTTTTCAATTTTTCCTGCTAAGCCACACCTGATTTTAATGAATGGGTGATTAACAGGCTTCTGCAGAACAAGAGGAAGTAATTAAATCACTGAATCAGTGTGTTGGAGCACGGAAACAACTAAATCATGCAGGATGGTGTTCCTCAAGGAACAGTGTTGGGAACTACTGCATTATGCATTGGATTACAGCCTTGTCTGTCTCAGCATTTCTTGTGAATTATCTTTATATAAAATAATATACATTGCTTGTAATTTTAAATCAAATACAAATTGTCTTTTGTGATTCACTATTTGTGAACATATTACCAACAAAGCTGTGAACCTTTCCCTATTTTATCTCTGAAAAGTGTTACCATTTTGTTGTATACTAAATCATGGTTCCAACCACCAAATCCCTTCCTGACACCAAATTTAAAAGAAAAAGAAGAAAGCAAAATTTATTTTGCAACATTTGATTCATTTTCTGTCATATTTTAAATCATATAATGTATAAAATATTTGCAAATCTTGAAACTATGTATATTTTTGTTATTAGCATTGAATTTATTTTAATAAATTACCTTAACTCTTTTGAAATTAGGTTAAAACATTAGTGGCTTCTTGTGCATTCTTACCTTAGCTGTGTGAGTACACGCTCCTCCATACCCAAGTACTTCTGCCTGTCCTCTTCCACCATAACTCGCTGCCTCTGGACAGGGTCTTCAAGACGCCGCATGGCCTCTGTGAGCTTAATACTGATTTCTTGCTCTGCTCGCTTCAGCTGCACCCGTAACACATCCTGGTTCTGGAGCTGTAGGGGGTATACACAGTGAAATGGGATATCAGAGAACCCTTGAAACTAACAAACCAGCTCAGAGTTCTTAAGATGCACAGACAGGTGCACATCTGAAACGGCTCAAAAGCAGTGTAAATCAATTAAAAGGGGAAAAGGACTCTTGCCTGCAGCTGTCTCATCTGATGGAGTTGCAACCTGAGGTCAGAAACATTCTTCTTGAACTGCAGGAGGTTGACTTTGATCGGAGCTAAGGTCTTGTCTGATGAGGTTGCACTGCTTTTAGGAGCCAAAACTGGAGAACCGCCTGGGTCAAGAAAAAAAAAAAAAGTTTAGTTATGGGTTTTTTCTTCCTTTTTTTTTTTTTAAGGAATATTTTCTGCCTGCACAATGAACACAGATACACCAACACTTTGAGCTACTGCTGTTTTAATGTCTATCAATGCCTTTTCAGAAATGTGGGAGGCTGAAACCATGGAAACCAGTTGACGAAATACTTGTGTTTTGGAAAAAAATGCCCTAAATGATCAAAAGCAATAGTCATTTAGTTCAAACCTCAGCATGAGATTTGAGTTAAGGGACCTTAAGTTTGTTTTCAGGCAGCACCACTGGCTGCCTGAAATCAGTGGAGAAATGTTATTATTAACTGATAGAAATAAGTTGAAAGTTTGATATTTATTTTTATTTGCCATCACAGAAAGAGTTAATTTTTTAAAATGCAATAATATTTGAGATTTGGAGCTGTTACACTGTAGTTTAGCTATATGCAAATTAATTAAAATATGATGAAAGACAGGTGTGCTGGAACATTACTAATACATGTCCTTTAAGACAAAAGTGGTCTGATAAATCTACAATAAGGCTGTGAACTGTTTGCTTTGCATAAATTTAAATAGAAGGTGTTTCCAATTTCTATAGAATGCCATGATAATTACTTAAGCAGAGATATATATGCTCTAAACTTGGTGTAACAAAAGTAAAAGTATAATCAGCTCTCAAAACGTATCTCAACTAAATACAAAATAACCATATCCTTGGAAACTTTACAGTCAGGTCAAAGAGTTTTAGTTCTGGGAATGCAATCGTTTAACTTCACACATCTGTCAAAAGCAGACGTGCACTGTGAAACAATAAAGAACATCAACTTTGTAATCCCCAAAGTCTGTTCACACCATGTTTTACAAACTGCCAGACCTGAAATACAAGTTACAGTATAAATTGCTGCTACTTTTGTTTGAGCCTTCGTGATCCAATGTCCATAAAAAAGTGAACGCCTATAGTTGTTGTTGTTTTGGCTGCTCCGTTCTGCAGGGGTCGCCACAGTGAGCAAACTCACACGAAAGATTTGGCAATTGTTTTATACCGGATGCCCTTCCTGACACAAACTGCAGCCTCAGGATTACGAGACTGCAGCACTGACCACTGAGCTAACACTGCAAAAAAAAAAAAAATCTCTGAATGCATGGTTTGATAAAATCAAAAAACAATTGAAAACGTGGATGCCTTGCTTTGAGCATTGTCTTTATGTTGCTATTGGTGGGCTTTGTTTTTATTTAGACAATTTTTAGATTTTATGCAACCATATTGAACACCTACATTAGCTTAATCTTTGAACAACTTCATTTGTATGAGTTATATTTATTAAACATACATATTAATCTGTCAGCTCAACTCAGTCTTTTTGCTTCCAAGAGATGGCAAATCATCTTAAAATATTTTTAAACACACTCCTATGTCCATTAGCCATATTAGATATCAAAAATAACTTTCACTATACATTTTATTATCCATTTCTAAAATAGGAATGTGATTTGATGGTGTACAAACAGCCATACTACACAAGTAGAGTGTGGAAACGATTAGATTGTCTGTTCAGATTTATTGGCATATGACGTTTAAGTTATTTTATTTTTAATTCTCATTCACTGTTTTGTTGTTGGTTTTGCTGAGAGTAGCACAATAGCAGGAATGACAACGCTTTTTGGTGTTTTGTAAGAAAAATTGTCACATAAATGGTGTAATGTTCTTCTCCATCACTGGCAAAGGAGGTTGCAGATCAACTCAAGATATATTGTCAGATCAATGAATCATCTTGGGATGTTTTAGAAGTGACAGCATCTTGTTTTAAGTATTGCTTTAAGAGGCTTGGGCGAGCTCTGCTGGCTCTCATCTCTTAACTCCAGTTAAACTACATGTATCGGGGGGAGGATTGTAAGTATATGAGCTGATGACAAGCAAAGCCTGACTTTGTTTTTCTGCTCCTCAGCTCTGCTTAGTGCAGGCAGTGACGTATGGACTTGTCTGGACAAGACGTTTTTGTATTAAAAGGGTTACAGAAAAAAGCTTGCAGAGAGTCACAATACTACCTGAACTATGAGCACTGTGGGCTGGAGATGAGGTCTTCGGTGGTCTTTCACTGCAGCAAAGGAAATTAGTTAGAGCCACATCTTGATAACAAAATAATAATAATAAAAAAAAGAAACTTTTTGGGGACAAACTTTAGGTTTGCAAGTTAATTTTAGTAACAGATATGTAAAACAAAGCATGACAAGAAAAACTGACAAACCAGAGAGGTTAAAATGATGTTAATGATGTTAACAAGCTTTATCATTATGACACAATAACATACAAATTCATTGCAGTCGCAGGCATTTTATATATATATCTTTAAGTTAAAACTGGGGCTCTACATAGAAGATCAAAATGCATAATCTTGAAATGCAACCAAGTAAACCATAGTCATTTAAACTTAACTATTGATTTACAGACAGAGAAACCTTACTCTTCACCAGACTGAGTTTTTGAGGTAGCCACTACTGAGAAAATACTTCCTGATTTACTTGAATCTCCAGGTCTTCCATCCCAGATTTCCTGAATATGTCACTACTACTCTGTGGTCGCTTACCTTTGAGGCGCCTTGTTGCCACTAGAGTTTGGGTTCTTTAAAAGTGCATGACGAACAAGACCACTCAAGCTGGCAATCTGTTGCTCCATAAACTTCATTCGCTCTCTGCAGAAACATTAGAAAATTCTACTGATACCACAGCTGCTGCTTGCGCAAGTCTACGAATATAAGGCAGCTGTTAACAGATTATTATTTTCTTCTTAAATACTTGAACATTAATGTTCTTTTAACGGATACACAATTATTTAATAACGACTTCCCAGGTTAAATCCCAGCTTGTCATTCACCAGGTAGCCACTAACAACATAGTGAAAGGGCAATTGAAGAACTACCGTATTTTTCACCCTATAAGTCATGTTTATTTTTTTATTTTTTTTTTTGTTGCATAATTTACATGCCCTGCGACTTATATGCCAAAGCGACATATTTACAGATTTTTTTTCCCCATATCTATAAACAAATCTTTGGCTGAGATATGACCGTTTTCATTCATTCAGACTGAAAATATTGAACACTACCATTTTCAGCTGGTAGATGGCACTCAAGCCGTATGGCATGCCGATGTGTCATGTAATAGGTAAAAGTGACTATTAATGACATAATTGGCCTGTCATAGCCACCTTTGTCCAGCTCGCATGGAGCAACAGTCAAATCAGCTTCATTTCACTGCACCGGTGAAATGCAGCTAATTTGACCATTACAGTGCATTTATTAAGTAAAAGTTCAACTGAGACACACATTTGCTATAATGTTGAGCAAACAAATATATGTTTTAGGCGCTTATCTTGTTAAATTTCTAAGAAATGTGCAGCATTCCTCCTTCCTGATTTCCTCCCTGTCTGCGTGCTCCCGAAGCACCGAGGCAGCATGTACTTTGAAATGCAGCTATTTGACCATTGAAGTCCTTTTATTAACTAAAAGTTCAACAGAGACATTTTCTTGACTATAAAGTCGAGCAAATAAATAATTGTTTTTAGGTGGTTATCTTGTTAAATTTTGAAGAAATGCACAGTGAGTC
Source organism: Simpsonichthys santanae (assembly GCA_031762415.1). Classification (NCBI taxonomy): domain Eukaryota; kingdom Metazoa; phylum Chordata; class Actinopteri; order Cyprinodontiformes; family Rivulidae; genus Simpsonichthys; species Simpsonichthys santanae. Next base: position 16,773,034 of record JARVLU010000600.1, on the reverse strand, counting down.
CTCCCGTGCATGCACTTACTTCCGCGTATTGGCATTTGAAATGCAGCTGATTTGACCGTCAAAGTGAATTTATTAAGTAAAACTTCAACTGAGACACACTTTTACTATAATTTTGAGCGTTAATCTTGTTAAAGTCCTCCCCATGCACGCTCCCGCAGCTGCCATTTGTCAGCCCATTGATTTTTGGCACATCGACCCACATTTCCAGGTTGTCAGCGCATAACAAATGCAACGCGTCAGCGTTGACGCATAATAGATGCGACGTATACGGCAAAGTGATGTATTTATGGATTTTTCCACTTTATTTGACATATTTGGACTGCTACGACTTATAGGGCAGTGCAATGAGTATGGCAGAAAATACGGTATATTGTATGGGGAAAAAAATCCATAGCACAAGAAAAGGGAATAGGAACTTTTACAGTGACATTCTTTTGTAAAGTTTTGGAAATGAGAGCAACCTTGGTCTTCAAATCTAATCTATTTTCATGAAGGATACCAGGCATGTTGAGGACACCTGACAGACTGAGGTTATAACTAACACAAAGTTGTGATCACAACTACTCTTGGTCTGTATTTCATAGCATATTATATGTGAATGAAATATTCTATGACAACTACGGTACAAAGAATAGTGTGAAACCTTATTTATTTTGAGGATTAACTGCAGTGCTTTCTCATCGAAAACATTTTTTTCTTTTAAATATACAGTATTTCCAAAGTGTTTCTAACTGAGGTTTTAGGTCTTGTTTGACTAATAGGGCAATTTAAAGACTTATCAATGGTCACTATTTTCTTAGGTTTTTGATATGTGCTTGTCAAGTCCTGTTGTTAAGCCAAATTTTCTTGTCCATGAAAAAAACATTCCTCTTATTCTTTAACCAAGTTTATGTACCTTTAATAAAAAAGAACTATCCCAGGTATAAAAAAATGAAAAGAACTTTAGCGCAATTGTTGTTAGATGAAAGTTCAATGTAGTGTTCATTGTTTAAAATATGTTTTCAAAGATACTTGCAAATGTTTTCAAGCTTAGTAATGCTGTCAGTTAATTTTGACAATGAACTGTTGTTAATATAATTTGTGTTTCCTTGCTTGCTTCTATATTTAATGGTTTTGCCTTACTTCCCTTCCCTTGAACCTACAAATACCTGTTGGTGCTTAACCAAGCCAGCACTAAATAAGAATTTGTTCTTCGTGTTTACGCCTGGTTACAAGATGAATTTTTTTTAAAAAGTACAGTAACAGGGAAAAATATCTAAATTTTGTGGTGGCAGCTTTGTTTACGTCCTGAGAATCTAAGATAATCATTTCTGACCCCAGAATTTGAACTCGGGCTGTGAAACAAAGGTCAGATTTTTGACTTGCATACACAAACTATGCTCAAATGGAATTTGTGGATTAGTCTGCTAAACCTAATTTGCAGATTTAGAAATTGACAGACAGTGACAGGACACGTTATACACTTGGCTTAACTTATGGAGGATGAAGCTTAATTTATGGAGGATGAATTAAGAGTCAGAACAGGCACAAGGGCTCAGAAACTCATAGTGAATGTGAAACTGGGATGCAGAATTAGTCCATGCTCCCATGCAATGCTTCAATCCCCACAAATTATTTATAACATTCCGGCCCCCGGGTACTTACTGGTCACTTTGAGCTGAAAGGGGACTCTGGGAGTAACCCTGAGGGTCTGCAATCACAGGTGAACCCACGCTGTTCTTGGGCTTAGTGCCTGTAACTTCATCCTTCCTGAAGGACTGTCGTACTGGTGAGCCTCTTTCCATGGGAACACCATGAGGTGGCATGCCATGAGGTGGCAGACCATGAGGAGGCATGCCATGGATATCAATAATTCGCACCTCATTCATCCGGTGAGGGGATGGAGGAGGAGTCTTGGGATCCAAAGTAGGCAGTTGGCTGTTTCTGGACTTCTGCCTGTACAGAGACGGATGATCCATAGTGTCTGTAGGACTGGGCCCACCATAAGAGCCTGTGGAGTGGATGGAGGCACGGTGGAATGTCCCCATGCCATGTTCTGGGTGTGGTCCATGGGCAGTAGCCATCCCAATTCTCCCCTCCTGGAGCAGATATGGATCTGCATACAACCCCTCATTCCCCCTAGCTAGACTGTGGCTCTTCCCACCCAAGTTCTCATCCGGCTTGACATCTCGTCTCTCAAGTATAGCGCTAGGACAGGGAGAGTTGGAACGTGCAGGAGGATTTGCAGTAGACATTCTGTCTCTTGGGATAGTGGCACTCCCAGGTACAGAGTTCTGTCGGGGGCCAAACGGGATTCTGGAGGGTGAGGGAGGCATGGAGTGGGGAGATGGGGGGAGTGCTCCCTGCATGGGATGGTGTGAGGGGGGACCCATGGGTGGGTGTCTTAGAGGGTGCTGGCCATCACGAGCAGCATGTGCCATCTCGCTGAGCATCTGAAAAAACACCAGAAGTATGCAAAATATTATTATCTCAAATACATAATTTTTTTATAGTACAAACACATGAAATAAAATTACTTAAAACATCATATAGCTGATTGGTTCTCTAGAGACAAACAGCTAATAATATTTACTGTACTTCTGTATCTTATATACGAGCACTGAAGTTGCCTTGAGATAAATAAAAAAAATCTCCATTCAACTCAGTTGATAATGTTGCTTTTCAAAAGAAAATACACTGTGTTCACACTTGACTGAAAGAGAAAGTAGTCACTCGCAAGGCTACAAACACTGGGTACTCAGGATTTCCCGTAAAATTATGCCTATAGGCCTTTACAAAACAATATGACAAACTCATGAACACAAGATTTATTTATTTGGTTCTAAGTTCTCAAGGGTTTGCCTTATATATAAGATTTTTTTTTTTTTTTTTTTCAGCTTTAAATAAACTTGCTCTACCGAAAATAAGTCTGTGGCTTTCCTAAAAATGCATCCAGGGCCAGACTGCTGTTGGTTGATTTTCAACAAGAGCTGTCTAACTTTGTCTCTTTAACCAGCTATTTTTTGTTTGATTGTTGGACCAAGTAAGAATTTTGAATGATTAATGTACAATAACAATGGCCGTCTCCTAAAATAAGAAAGGAAGAATTATTAAAAAAGATGGCATACAAATGTTAGAAAAACCACTTAATGTGATGAAAGTCTTAAAAGATACGCAGTACATGAACAATGAACTACATTTAAAGGGGTTATAGTAAAAATGTATGTTTTGTAGCGATATAGTGTAAATTTTGTATTTTGACCACACGCCCCCAAAATTTGCTGTTCAAGTACACACTAAATATAGTTGAATCAAGGTGCACCTAGAGAAATTGCATTTCCTGCAAAAATGCAGTGTGAATGCCAGAAGAATTGTTGAAAAACAGCTGAAATTAGCTTAACAAACAAGCTGAAACATAGCTGAAAATGTAGAAAAAGCCTAAATCAGCAGGAAAAAACAGAACGAACACAAAAGTTAAAATGAGTGTAAAAACTACAGAATTAGCCAAAAAAGCTAAAATTAGCATAAAAGATGCTAAGTAGTACCTGAAATAACTGAAACTAGTGCAAATAAGCTGAAAAAAGCATAACAAATTGAGATTTGCAGAAATAATTTAATTAGGCTGAAAGTAGCAGAAATTACCATGAAAACTTGAATTTATCTGAAAATAGCTTAAATGAGCTAAAATATGCTAAAAAGCTAGCTGAAAAGGTAGAACAAGTTTAGCATAAGAAAGCAGAAAGAACGTGTTTGCCCAATTAGGCTGAAAGAAGCAGAAATGAGGACAGAAAGTAGAACATTTCCTTGGGGAAAAAAAAAATGAAAAAAAAAAAAAAAAAAGGCTGAAATTATCATAAATCAGCTGAAAAGTAGCTAAAAACTCAGAAAGGAGCTACCAGAAGGAAGTGGAGAGAGCACATTTTTGCTAAATTAGGCTGAAAACAGTTGAAATTAGTGCAACAAAAGTTGATTTAGCTGAAAAAGCATAAAACAGCTAAATAGTAGCTGAAATAGTAGAAAAAGCTAAAACTTTCAGAAATAATCTGAAAGGAGCATAACAAGCTGAAAGCAAGCTGTTAGAAGATGCACAAAAATGCAGTTCACAGAAATAATCTGAAAGGAGTTTTAAAAGGTTAAGTGTGGTCCTCTGGACATTCAGAAAACAAAACAAAAACAAAAAAAAAAGTAGAAACGTTTCATCTTTCATCCGAAAGACTTCTTCAGATGAAAAATGCAACGTTTCTACTGTTTTTGTTGTTTCTGTTTTTGAATGTGCAGAGGACCAGACTTAACCTTTTTAGATTTTTTTTTCTACCTCAATTATTGAGCATGCATCAGGATAATCTGAAAGGAACACAAAACAGCTGAAATTAGCTGAAAATAACTGAAACAGTGTTTAAATTCATACAAGGAAGCTGAAAGAAGCTGAACCAGAACAAAATGTGAAAGGAGCAGTAAAAGGTTGTAAACAGATCTAAAGATGTGAAGGACATAAAATGAGCTCAATATTTTTATGAGGAAAAAAAATGGCAGAAAAGGCTAAATATTTTTAAAAAGCTAAAGCCATAGCACCCTTCTCCTGAAAGAGCTGAATGCTTTGATATATGATTTGTTGAAATAGCACAAAGAAAAAACTGCAGAACGAGAAGGATGCTGAAAAATGTACGGGAAAAAAATGGATCCCAATAATGTGAATGCTTCATAAGCAATCTCACAATAAACTATGCTAAGGCAAACGTCTCAAACAATACCTCCTGATAAACATGCCACACACACACATTTATTCATATGCACACCTTTCACGCTACAGTTTTAATGTATACTGTGTTGTTATATACTGTGTATGTACCGGTGTTTGTTTTTTGACAGCCTACCTTGTGTGTTCCTGTGCTGTCCAGGTCCATTTTGAAGACCGTCATCTACAGGAACAAAAGGAAACAGTAGTTTGAGGTCACAGTGGAAACTGCCCTACATTGAAATGACCTGATATAAGAACTGCAGATTTATTCTGGGTTTTATTTAAAAAGAAAACGTCTGAAACTCATTTATACATATGACAATAGAATGTTAGCTTCTTTTTTTTTTTTTTTTTTTTTACACTTTTCTTGGCTTTCATGCATGTGCTGTATTTCTGTGCAATGTTCCTGCCAGAGGAAGTGTGTAACTGTACACGTTTCAGTATGCGCACACACACAGAAAGCTGATGTCTGCTCACCCATGTTTACTGTCATCATCAGGAAGTGGCCCTGTTGAACTCGAGCGCAGAGCTCAACTTCTTTCTGAAAATGAAGACTTCACCCTGAGAGAGAAAAACAAAACAACAAGTTTGGTCTTTCTTTGATTACACAAAAAAAAACAGTGACTAAACAGAAGACAGGTATCAAGACAAAGACTATTTTCTTAATTGTTGTCCGTTATTTATTAACTCTTTCTTTAACCTTCTCTCCAGAGATGGGCATAGGAAAAAGTTGCCTTTGATCCTGCTCAAACCTCTATTCAATTCAATTCAGTTTAAATGAACTATTCAAATTTAGCAATTAATTTTAGGAAATGAGGTCAATTTGTCCTCCTGTAGTCTAAGTCTATAGCAGCATAACAAGCCAACCCTAACTATAGGATTTATCAAAAAGGAAAGTCTTAAGCCCAGTCT
>JARVLU010000600.1:16736029-16757837 GCA_031762415.1 Simpsonichthys santanae | reverse complement strand
ATCACATCATGTTGCTGCTGATCTGTTTCATGTTGCTGCTGATCTGTTTCATGTTGCTGCTGATCTGTTTCATGTTGATGTGCTCATTCGTGCTCATCTGCTCACACAGACTCATGTTCATGCTGCTGTTTGGCGTATTGCATCTATTGTTTCTATGCTACGAGTGCTTAGTGTGTTTTTAGTTAACATTTTTCTTAGTTCATGTCTTAAATCGTATTACTGATTTTCTTTTACATTTTAAAACTTTGTTGGATGTAACTGGGACCCTGTGTACACAAGTTCATTCCACCACACCTGGTACATGTGGTGGAATGACAAATAAAGAATCTTGAATCTTCAAATACTGAGGGTGAGGATGTGGAAGTGGATGCAGTTGGGTTGAAGATATTGCAGTGTGCATTAAAAGTACAAAAAGCACAAGCATGCTGCAACATTCATTTGAATGATGGACATCAACTTGTCTAGCTCCAGCAGTTACTACAAGAAAGTCAGGGGTACACCCTGGACAGGTTATGTCCATCACAGGGCCACATAGAGACAAACAACCATTCACACTCAAACCCACACCTATAATTTAGTTAACAATTAACCTAACATGCAGGTTTTTGTTCTATGGAAGGAAACCTGACCACCCAAAGAAAACCTAAGCACGCACAGGGGAGAGCACACAAACAAAAGACCTCAGACTGGGAGGCAATCCTGTGACCTTCATGCTGACAGGTGACAGCTCTTACCATTGGACCGCCTTAATGCCGATATTAACAACCTCAAAACAACATCTGAACACAGTTTATAGTTGTAGCAAATCTTGAAACTGTTGGTAGGCGGACAAGAAGCGCAACAAATTAGCTTTACCTAAACAGGAGGCTGAAAACCCATAGGTCATTTCATAGTACCGGTAAATCTACGGGAAGGAATATTTTTTGCCAAGAGCTTGGAACACAAATGAGCTGGAGTGACTAAAAAAATGCAAATATTCTAAAGACATCTTTTTGCACAAGGGGCAAGGCTAAAATCCAGCACAGAAGTGTTATCTTAAGGCCCTTAAGCACCACTGCATACAAATACAATTATATGAACACATTATTGTGAGGTTTAGGAGCACTTCTGAAAAACCCTGTCATACTGTTCGTGTCTCCATTTACAAATTGTCAAATGAAATCACAAAATGTCACCACACTTTCTGCGCTTGAGCTTGTCTGTGGTTTGACTTTGTTTCTTTCAGGGAACCCTTAGCAAGGCAATGTCAAACATTCTAGGTGATTGTGTATTGTTTGTGTTAGAAATTACATTGCTGAAAAGACCCTAATCCACAACGTACCTAGTGAGCGATCCTTTGTTTGATTGGTTGATCGAACAACAGGAAGGCTGGCACGAACCCGGCTGCCCCGGGTAAAGGCTGTGGGTGCATCAGTCTCAGACATGGCGTCCAATGATTCTACAGAAGCCAGGGATAGGTGGTCGACCTGATCGCCGACACTCGGCTGGGGGCTGGGGCCGTGCTTTGGACTTCTGCTCTGGAGGGGGAGGCAAAAGATACAACACAGTGAGGGCTGAGAACATGAATTCTTTGTATACACAGTGACACTGTACATGCAAGAATATCACGATCTTAAAATGACAGATTTCATTTGTTAAGTCTTAGCCTTAGTGTCTAATGTTCTTTAGAAAACCGTACAGTTAGTGATTTTGTTGCAAATCATTGCAAACTCAAAAGAAGCATGAGGTGGGTATGAATCAGCAGTGTTGATGTAGAGCGCTACGCACACAAAAAAAGTGTGTTGGACATCTCCCATTTTTAATTTTGCAGCCAGCTGGTTGTACAGACAACCTGCCATCATCACATCACACCATGTAACCCTGACGCCAACTAACCCTTTCATACTTTGTGTTGACCATTACAGCACTGTTACTACCTCACTTGGCAGCAGATTGCCTTCAACCCATATGAGGCCTCAGTCCTTTCACATATCCTGAGACAGTCAAAGGCATCTCAGTCCTGGCTTGAAGTGCATTGTGAAACGATCTATAGACACTGTCATGTGCTTTATAAGACAAAAACACTCTTTGGCAAAAACAATTACAGAACCTTTTTAGTAGATTTTAAGCTTCATTCAGGCACAATAACAAAACCAAAATCATGCAAATATGTTTTATTTTTATTTATTTTATTTTTTAACTGGATGTATGTTCACACATCAATGTCATACAAACATTCTCCTAAGCTATCCCACTTGAAAATCACTGTACTGTACTAAACAGTCATAATTTAATTGCACTGCACAAGTTAATGTTCTATGTGCCTTTATGTGTTGTCTAAAGGTAGGAAAACAATTAAAAAAGGCTCAAATGTGAACTGACAAGCATTTAAAGTGCTTTTAGGAATTGTGATGTGCCATCTACAATAAGACAATGTGTAACATGACTGCAGAATCCACTGAGCTATTGTATTGTCCTGTAAAGTAAGATGCCACTCAGACACAACTATAGTATAACTAAAGGGACAGACAGGGTTAATGAAAAGCTGTTCTCTAGCACCAGTGTGGTGCTGCAGCGCTAATGGCAGTTAGATACACAAGGCCCGTTGCATCAGATTATCCAACACACCTGCATGCACATGCTGCTGTTCTCTCACATTGACAGATAAATGAAAATTGCATAATAATGTTGCTATTTTGTAAGCTTTTGTAGCCAGAACTGGTTTTTGCCTGGCAGCCAAGGCAGGATGGCAGGCACAGACAGAGCAAACACTTAAGTGCCCAGGAGCGCAAACGCTGAGAACACGATTAAACAGCATATGCTAGTAAGACTATAGCCACACTCACTGACACACTAACCAGAATGATGCAGATAAGATAAAAGGCCAACTAACTCTGTGGGGCAATAGGATTTTCATCAAATACTTCTGAATGTCAAGCTCAGAGTGAAGGGAGGCGAGCATGCCCTGTAAAGACTGATGGGAGGGAAAAGAAGAGAAGACAGAAACAAAAAGCACATTGCTAAGAAATGCCAGTGGGGGGGGGTTGAGATGAAAGAAGAAATGTTCAACAAGGAAAAAAACGTGAACCGTGAAAACAAATCAATGGCAACAACAGACCAAAGCATGAAAAAGACAAGAATAATGACATGGATGAAAAGACATGAAAATAAATTGACACCAAACTGGATTTACTTTAAAAGTGTGTCCAGATTTCAATAAAATATGTTCAAGTTGCATGTAAGTAAGGGTTTAATCTATTGAGGAAAAACATGCTTTAATGTAGGTAATGTATGATGAGTTGCCTTTTAAAACTGAGAGGTCACATGGAGTTAACCTGTAACCTGAAACCAGACATGTGTTGGGAATTTAATCTGAACACTGAATGATTTATAAGCTTATTTGGTGATGGCAGGTCCAAACAGTCCCCACACACTGCTGCACTAACTTCTCACATGCTACTGCGTTACGCACAGGACAGCTGAATTGTACCCAACCTTACCGTCACCTGTAGGCTCTAATTACGTAAATATGGTCTGTTAGTGTAATCTGATATTTTGCTGAAACTCCCAAGTTGTAGAAAACGTAGGAATACACACTCTTTGTACAAAGGTTTGACATATATTGCAGGTTTTTTTTAATATTAAATAGAAATAAAATGGCTGAAGTCAGTAAACAGTCAGGGATTAGACAGGGTCATATGATTCATAAAATAAGTTAATAAATACAGAAACAATTTAGTACATTACATAATTAATAAAAAGCCAAATGCTAAACTTGAGAGTTCAAAATAAAAATAAAAACTTGTAATGTACATAGGGACATGTCCTGAATGTTGAAAAAGCCCAAGTATAAAAAGCCAATAAGCAAACTCCCTTTTTCTGGTGCAAAAGATAAAGTATGATTACAAAAAATGAAGGAGACTGCAAATGAGACCCCCACATCTCTCAGAGGAAGGGGTAATTAAGTGAAACCACTCCACAAGACTTCAGATGTGACAATTGAAGAGTCTCTCAAAAACAGTTAAGTTCACATCAGCCTTTCTGTCTCCATCCATCCATCTATTATCTTTACCCGGTTCTTCCTTTGTGGATCATGGGGATCACTGGTGTCCATATTTAGCAATCACTGTGTGAGGGGTGGGGTACACCTTGGACAGGTCACAAGTCCATCACAGAGACACAGACAAATGAGAAAAATAACCATCCACATTCTCACTCACACCTAGGGACAATTCTAGTTACTAATTAGCCTAACATGATGTTTCTGGTCGGTGGCAGGAAATCGGAGTACCCAGAGAAAACCCATTAATGCTTGAAGAGAACATGCAAACTCAACCCAGAAAGACCCCCAGCTGGGATTCAACCCGACAACCTTTTCACTGAGAGACAACAGCTCTGCCACCCTGCCGCCCTCCTTTCTGTCTCAAGTTTCCTCAATTTCTTTTTTTTAAGCATGCCCAAGTCTAACATTAATTCAACACTGGTTAATCTGACTGTACAAAAACGTTTGCACACATGACACTTCTGTCCCACATAACCACTTCCTGTTTTGAGGTCCAGATATGAAAGCCGCAGGCTAACCGCAGATTAGCACAGTAAAAACCTGCTTCAACCTGTTTGCACCTACAGTGAATTCCACACCAGTAATTTCCCACAATTCAGTCAAAACTGAGCAGCCCGTGATTCTGTTTTTATGCCACATTGGCTTTGACAGCGATGATGAATGTGAAACTGAGGCACTGACATTAGCTTACGCACAGGAATATGAAAAGATACAAAGGCATCCAAAGAGCTTCTTGGTGCAGAATGTGTCTAGAAAACAAAGTTTGAACATATCAAAAGAATCAGAAACTGAATCCATAGATGGTGGGTTTTCTGTGGACAGCCACAGCCAGTGCCAATGGGCTGTTATTGTACTTTGTAAGACCTGTGTCAAATTTGTGATGAGAGCAAGTCCAGAAATAATTGTGCCTAATCAAAATTCTCATAATCACTGTTGTTGCAAACTTCTTTGGGTCATCATGTCTTCACTCGCAGATTGACCTGAATACTATACTAGCCTGAGCTTTATATGAAATGGCTGTCAAGACAAATACTATGTGAACAAGCAGTGGTCGAGCAAACAGCCACAGTTGTTGAGGAAAGGAGATGTAAGTTTGGAAGCAGTTTATTCATGCTCTGTCAGTTCATGACTGTGTGTGTGTGTGTGTGTGTGTGTGTGAGAGGGAGTAAGAGAGGGATATAAAGAGAGACTGGGTATGTGGATGAGTGATTCAGGCCATTGTTCCAGAAAATCTGATCCAAACGCGGGACATCCTGCAAACATTCATGCAACAACGGTTTGGAAAACAGCCTGCTGTCATCACAAAGCAAGCTAAGGTCTGCGTGTCTGGATTATATTCAAACTGAACAGGTCAGTGTTCGTACATGTGATAAACTGTCTTTCATATCTAACAAGGTTATGTCAGGCCCTCTGGATTGATTATGCTTTATAGAAACCATTTGTTGATACTTTATTGAAATGTCTTCCACAGCCAACATTTCCATCATCCCACTCTATTTTCATGCCATGAGCATACCTATACAGTTTATATGCCTTTCCCTGAAACTTGTCACTTGTCCTAAATCTTTAACAAAAAGCTCTTTAAAGCAAAGGGACAATGTTTTATGATTTCACAAAGCAAAGTAGATTAAGTTATATCATGCTGCCCCTGTCTTGTCTCCTGTCGGACACGTTGCTATGCGGAGCGAGCTGGAGCGATTAAAGTAAATTATGGCTGTTAAGAATAATGACAGATCCCATCAGGAACCTGCTGTGTCACTCATAGAGATTTAAGTGCAGTATAGACATAACCTGAAAAGCTGTCGTTAGTGCCTGTTGCCAGTCCACACAAAGCTTACTGATTGGTGCCTAGGGGACATGCGTTCAACATATTTGACACCTTGCTCACCTTTTGGCTGTAAAGTATTCATGCTCTTTAACAAACATTATACTGCAGGTTACACAAATCATCCTAGGAAAACCACAACAGCTTCACCTGTTTGTATATATGACTACAGCCACTAGGCTCTAAGAACAAAAGCACACAACATTCCCAATGCACACAATCATAGCAAACACAAACGAAGGAAAAAAATAAATAAATAAAAAAAAAAAAAAAATAAAAAAAAAACAGGGTTTATTGACCCATTCTTTGTTGCCACAAAAAATAGATATGAGAAAATTTTGAGACCTGAAGAGCTTTCACTGCAAATGCTGGAGTCGTGAGTTTTGCTTTCCACCTAAGATGCTAATTTAGTTTGAGCTCTAGGGAGTGGCTATAAAGCTCACAATAATTTCAGGTCCTAAACTAAATGGAAACAACATGCACAAAAGACAGCAGCTTTAAAGTGTGTTGACGCTGTATCTTAACTTTCCTCATGACACATCATTCTAATGAAAGTACAAAGTGTGGCAAAATGTCACAAAAGAGTCAAACACTCTGTGCCGCTGATGTTCTACACAACTTTGATGCATAAAGCCCCAGCCGATCAGTTGGTCTGCGGAAAGGGCTTCAGCTTTTGTCTGCAACAGCCTAAAAGACATTATATCAAAACCCCCCTGTCATCCATTCCCATTCAATGCAAACAGATCCCTCGCTCGCTCCCTCCTCTGATGCATTCCTCCTCTAATCCTTTTGTCACAATCCTCACATGACCTTTCAAAGATGGACTTCTTCTTTTTCAACTTGTCCCTCATCAGGGTTTGCCACAGTGAGTCATACTCCTCCATCTCACTCTGTTCTCTGCATCCTCTGACCTCACTTCAACTACCTCCATATCCTCTCTAACTGCATCCACATATCTTCTCTTTGGCCTTTGTCTTTTTCCTGGCAGCTGCATTTCTAACATAATTCTACCAATATACCCACAGTCCCTCCTCTGGACAGGCCAAAACCATCTCAGTCTGGCCCCTCTAACATTATCTCCAAGTTATTCAACCTGTGCTTTACCTCATGATCTCATTCCTAATCTTATACAGCCTTGTCACTCCTAAAGAGAACCTCAGCATCTTCATTTCTGCCTCTTCCAGCTCTTTCTCCATCTTTGTGTCAGTGCCACTGTCTCCAGACCATACAACAGAGATGGTCTCACTACTATCTTGTAAACTTTTCCTTTGACCTTTGCCACCACCATTTTAATGCAAATCACTCCTGAAACTTTTCTCCATTCATTCCATCGTGCCTGGACTCTCTTTTTCACCTCTTTAACACAATCAATATTTTCCTGGACAGTGAACCCTAAGTATTTGAAGTCCTGCACCTTTGTGACCTCTGCTCCTTGTAACATCACTATTCCACCTGCATCATCTCTTTCACACACGTTGTACTCTGTCTTACTACAGCTGACTTTAAGTCCTCTTCTTTCAACCAAAAGAGGGGGCTGAAATGGGGTAGAGGTAGGGCAGCCAACTTGGGACCAGAAAGTCATGGTTATGACTCCTAGTCATTCCCAAATGTTGTGGTGTCTCTGAGCAAGACACCTAATCCATAATTGCTCCCTGGGCACTTAGATAGCTGCCAACTGCTCCACCCGGGTGTATCTCATGTGTGGTGGGTTAAATGTAGATAACTAATTTCGTCATTGTATGGGAACATACCAGTACATAGATGACAATCTCAAATTTTCCTTCCCTTCCCCTTAAAGTGCATACCTCCACCTCTCTGTTTTCTTCCACCCGATACCTGTTATCACCACAGATCCCAATATCATCCACAAACCTTGTTGTCCATGGGGATTTTTGCCTGACCTCATCTGTTAGTCAGTCCATCACCAGAGCAAACAAGAAGGGGCTCAGAGCCAATCCTTGATGCAATCCCACCTCCAACTTGAAGCTATCTATCACTCCTATAGCACATCTCACTTCTGCTGTCCTCATACATTTCCAATAACAGTCTAACATACTGTACTTCTCTGCCACTCCAGATTTCATCATGCAATACCACACCTCCTCCCTTGGCACACTGTCATATGCTTTATCTAAATCCACAAAGATACAATGAAGTTCTTTCTGACCCTCTCTTTATTTTTCCATCAGCATACCAAAAGCAAATATGGAATCTGTGGTGCTTATTCTTGGCATGAAACCATACTACTGCTTACAAATTGTCACCTCTCATCTAAGTCTAACTTCCATAACTCTCTCCCAGATTTTCATTGTGTGACATCAATTTAATTCTCCTGTAGTTCCTACATCTCTGTACATCACCCTTGTTCTTAAATGGGCACCAGCAGATGTCTCATTAATTTCTCAAGCATTCGCTCACCTTCAAATATGACATTGAAAATTTAAGTCTCTCCAAGACATTTCCAAACTTCCACTGGTATGTCATCAGGTCCTACTGCCTTCCCTTCTTATTATTTTCAGAGCTTTCTGAATTTCACCATCACTAATATTTCCCACTTCCTGGTCCATCGTTTCTATGATTTCTACTCTCCTTTCAGTCTCATAATTCATTAGCTTCTCAAAGTACTCATTTCTCCTGCAACTCCCTCCTCCCTTGTAAGAACATTACAATTACTATCTTTCACAAGCCTAACCTGCTGCACATGCTTTCTAGTCTGATCCCTCTGCCTCGCCAATCAATATAAGTCTGTCTCACTCTCTTTGATGTCCAGCCTTCCATAAAACTCATCATATGCCTTCTGTTTTACCTTAGCTACCTCACTCTTTGCTCTACATTGCATCTTCTTTTATTATCTCTTCAGTCTTCACACTATCACATTTCTTCTTGGCTAACCTCTTTTTGTGAATAGCTTCTTGCACATCTCTATTCCAACATCAGGTTTGTTTATCTTTTCTCTGTCCAGATGGCACACTAAATTACCTTCTTACCTGGCTCTTTAATAACCATTTCTGTAGTAACTCAGTCATCTGGAAACTCTTTCTTACCACCCAGTGCCTTTAACAGTTCCACTCTGAACTGCTCACAACATTCTTCCTTCTTAAGATTCCACCATTTGGGCTTCTCTGGTTTTACTCTTTTTTTCTTCTTCACACCAACAGTCATTCTACACACAACCATGTGGAGCACGATGCTGTCTGGCCATGCTCTCTCCTGTCACAACCTTACAGTCCCCAATCTCCCACAGGTTTCTTCTTCTTCACAGAATGTAGTTTACATGCGTTCTACAACCTCCACTCATAGATACTCTCTGTTCCTCCCTCTTTTGGAAATAGGTGTTGACTACAGCCATTTCCATTCTCTTGGAAAAATCCACTACCATCTGTCCTTCCTGATTTCTTTGCATGTCACCAAACCTACCCATCACTTCCTCATCCCCCCCTGTTTCTTTCACTTTGTCCATTCTGGTCTGTTCTAATTACCACTTTCTCCTCCCTGTCACTTCATCCAGATCCTTCCAAAATTTATCTTTATCCTCTATCCAACCTGTGTAGAATAACCACAACCATTTAACAACAAATATTCTACATATACCTTGAGACACATCACCTAATCTGACACTCTTTTTACCTCTACTGCATTCTTTGTTATCTCCTCCTTCAGGACTATCCAGACTCCACTCCACTTTCTATCTACACCATGGTAAAATAGTGTAAACCCTGACCCAATGCTGCGAGCCTTTCTGCCCTTCCATTTGGTCTCTTGAACACATAAACCATCCACCTTCCTTCTCTGCATCATGTCAGCCAGCTCTCTACCTTTGCCTGTCATTGTCCCTACATTTATAGTTGCTTCCCTTGATCTTACATTCTTGACTTTCCTCTTCTCCCTCTGTCTCCTGACACCTTTGCCTCCTCGTGGTCTTTAACCAACAGTAACACAATTTCCACCAACACCCTGTTTGTCAACAGCACCGGTGGCAGTAATTGTTAAGCTGGGTCTCAACCGATCCAGTGTGGAGTCGCCTAGATGAATTCACATGTTAGTTTAGGCAAAAGTGTTTTACGTTGGATGCCTTTCCTGACACAACCCTCACCGTTTACCTGGGCTTGGGACTGGCACAAGAGATAGAGAGGCTTGTGCTCTCTAGTTGCTGGTTTCCTTTCACAGATGGACTTGTTTTTATTAAGTGACATGTTAATTTAGATGATTTTATAGAAGGGGAAAACAGAACACAGAAATCCTACAATCTACAACCAGATAAATAAAGATAATGCAAAAATTATAAATGTTAAGCAACAACCTGAACTATTACACCGGCAAGAGAAAGAAACATTTTACAAATCCAGTCATGCAAATGAAATGCATGATCACATTATCCTAAACTTAGCAACATTGTCCAAACTATTTCACAAAGCTACAAATATTCAGGGTTATCACCAGTTGACATACGACCTTTGTCAGAATGAATGCATTTACTTTCTGTAAGCATCTGTGAGTTTGTTTGTGCCTAAAAGTAAATATGTGAGACACAATTCAGCTTTAACACAATTTAAACAACAGACATATAAAACGTGCAGTATTACCATTTTTGACATGTTTCAATGGTCCACCAGTGACTTCCATGTGCCAGCTCCCTGGTCTCAAGGAAATAGGGTGTCCTCGTTCACAGTTACTGCTGAAGCACTAGCTCTGTCTGACTACACTGTCCTGCTCCCTTCTTCTGTTCCAGCCCACAGCGGATGCAAACACCGCCTCCCTACATCCCTAACAATCCAGCAGCACAATACAAACACACACACACACACACACACACAATCCACACCAAGCTTACAGCAGGAGGAAATCATTGTTTTTATGTATACTTTTACATTCATTCTTCATTCTGTGAGACTGAAGCTGTTTGAGAATGGAGAGTATCAACTCCCATTCTGATGCTCGAATATTTCAGTTTCTGAGTTTTTGACAAATTCAATAGCCCAAACATTTGTATATTTTCTATAAATATTCTATAAAAAGCATTAATGCATGACAGTTGAAATAGTAAATGAGTAGCAAATTAGTTTTACAGTCCAAGCAGTCATTTGCATATTCCTATTTCACATATGGATATTGCAACATTAGTAAATTTTGATAAAAATGTCAGCCCTAAACAGGGCTGAAAAATACATTTAGTCCTAAAATGACTGCTTCAACACTAATCCTACATCCAGTCTGAGCTTATTTCTCATTGGCTCTGAGGTTATGACTAAAGACAGACACTTGTGTCCCAAGTAGATAAGACCCGAGTCTAATTAAATTGATCTTGGGAGGCTGTGCAAGAAATTCATAGACACCACTTACAGGGGTTCAAACAGTTGCCCACCACTGAAAAACAAATGCAAGTTGGCCAATCTGCTGTGTCTGGGAATAATCTGATTAATGTTTGAATAGTGACAGGAACAATTTGTTTTGTGCAAAAAGCTGTGTTCAGCCTTAAGCCTTGCATTAAAGCCAAGTTGATGAATAAAATAACAAGTTCAGACCTACGGTATATTAAAGCTGATAGTTCACCTACATTCCATGCGTGCAATGTTTTGCACACATCGTTGAATATGCTCACATTAATTCTTCCCCACTCACCATCTCTTACTAAACAAATGGATGAGAACAGTTTGCTGCCGGCTGCAGAGGTTTGATGTGTTCAGACTTGCTTTTAAACATCAAACCTGAGACCAAACACTTGGGGCACACCAGAAAAAAGTTTTTCACTCACATATGTAAACAGATAACTCCTCCAAAATTGTGGAAAAATGTGTGTCTGTTATCTATTGACCATGTCTTCATGTAAACAAGTACAGTAATGTCTTCCGAGAGAAGCTCCCTCATGGAATTTCCAGGTTTAATTTGAGCTTCTCTCTGTGTGTATTCAGATCGCATGGTCATCAAAACAAAGACCGCTTTCTTCCCTTTTCAGGACTCAGACCTCTGTATCCTCTACATTATGTTACCAACTCAGAAACTTACAAAGAGAAATAATTAAAAAAAAAAAAAAAAAAAAAAAAAAAAAAGCTAAACTAAAAGCTTTTTCACCATTTTTGTGTATGACAAAAGAAAGCAGTTCATTAAGTTTATTTCTCCTTGAAACCATTCCTCATAACGACAGCAATTCATGACTAATTAGCAAATCATCAAAGACCACACAGCTCCACGGCAGCTGAGATTTATCATGCCCACTCTACCAGAATCACAGTTTCCTGACATGTTTGTGCTTGCAGAAAAAAAGGCATATAAACAGTAATAGGCTGAGGTTTCCATTAAGCATCAATGATCTACTTCCACATGTTTTGTTTCACTGACGTATGCAGTGAGCATCATCTGTTTCTGTTCCAACCTGCCAATAACAGATTTCGTACTGCAAATAGTTTGTCAATGATGTAAAGCATCAATTAGTTGAATAAGAAAACTTGTTTATGTGAAGCATGACCCACAGCTGAGGTTAAACCGTTTTGATAACCATAGCAAACACTCTATTTCTGTCAAACCAATTATTTATGGCACATTCCAATATATAGCTGTTGACTGGTAGATACTCGTTTCCTCAAATTCCAGGTGTTTCTTATCATCTAGGTCATTCTGTTTGGTAAAAGAAAAAAATGAATACTTGTTCAATTAAGTGCAAATGTATTTAAGCATTTAAAAAAGTCAACTCATGAGACTACACTGTTCAGCTGCCATGCTCACTGGTATTTCGTCTACATGCAGTGTGAAAATACCAGGGATCAAAAATGGTTTTGAGCCAGATGCTCCGAGTTGGTGCTGTCATCAATAAAATCCTCGTCGTGCACCCTCCATCACTGGTTCTTCTTTTGAAGTGAGGCTCATGCCATCAGCTCAAGGACAAGTCCAGGTGTAAAGGTTTGAGTAGTAAAGATAGAAAAGACTAAAGAAACTGCAACTCTTGCATACCAAATGTTTGGAGCTCTGTTACAAAGTGGCTCTGAATGAACAACACACTTTTATTAAATTAAGTTGAAAATTATTTCAAGACTTTACCTAGTGTTCATTAGGTGACCAAGTTTAATTCTAAGAAACTTAGACAAGCATTTGCTCAGCAAGTGATACTTAAAAAGAGTCTTTGGTGGAGAACACTGTGATGGATATATAGCTTTTCTGGAAATCACTCAAAATTTTATGGCACCTTTTAACGCAACAATATTGACATGATTTATAGCAAGGTTCTTCCTTCAAGCACCAAATAAACATCAAGGACCAACCAAATGGACATCCTAAGTACTAAATGTAACTTTTAATTTCAACTGTAAACTAAAGAAATTGCATTTCCTGTGAAAATGTAGTGTGAATGCTTATTGCAGAAGAACTTGCTGAAAAACAGCTGAAATTAGCTAAAAAATATGATGAAACATGTTTGAAATGTAGAATAAGCATAAATCAGCATGACAAAGCAGAAAGAACACAAAAGTTGAAATGGGTGCAAAAAAAGTGGAATTAGCTGAAATGCTAATATTAGCATAAAACAGCTAAATAGTAGGTGAAATAACTGAAACTAGTAGAAATAAACTGAAGCAAGTTGAAATTAGCAGAAATTACTTAATTAGGCTGAAAGTAGTAGAAATTATCATGAAAACCTTGAAATTATCTAAAAACAGCTGAATCAGCTAAAACATGCTAAAACGCTAAACAAAAAGGTAGAACAAGCTTCAATTAGCAGAAGAAAGCAAAAAAGAATGTTTGCCCATTTAGAATGAAAGAAGCAGAAATGAGCACAAAAAAGGGGAAATTATCTGAAAGAAGCTGAAATTAGCAACAACAAACTGCTGAAAAGTAGATAAGAGCAGAAATAAGCTTAAATTAGCAGAAGGACGGGAAGAGAGCACATTTGTGCTGAATTAGGCTGAAAAAAGTTGGAGTGCACCATAAATGGAATTAGATGAAAAACCTAAAATTAGCACAAAACAGCTAAAACATAGCTGAAATAGCAGAAAATGCTGAAACTTGCAGAAATAAGCTAAAAGAAGCAGCTGAAATTAGCAGCAATAAGTTAGAAGAAGTACAAAAACATTGTAGTTAGCAGAAATAATCAAAAAGGATCACAAAACAATTGGAAAAAAAAAACAGCTAAAATGAGCTGAAGTAGCTGAAAAATGTTTACATTTTCACAAAGAAGCTGAAAGAATGCTGAACCAGAACGAAATGTGAATGGAGCAGTAAAATGTAAACAGCTAAATATTTTAAGGATGGAAAATGAGCTCAGTTCATTTTCTACGAGGAAAGAAAGTGGCAGAAATGGCTAAATATTTCAAAAAGCTAAAGCTGCACCAATACCAAAAACCATAGCACCCTTCTCCTGAATGAGCTGAACATTTTGATGTATGATTTGTTGAAATAGCACAGAAATTGTGGAACGAGAAAGATGCTGAAAAACGTATGTAAGAAAAATGGATCACAATAGTGTGAATGCTTCATAAACATTCACACTACTGTATTACAGTTTTAAAAAATCAAGTTTAAAATCCTAGTAAATTCAGTTTTATTCTTTTTTTTTCTATTGGTTTGTTTTGTAACAGCCCAGTTCCTTTTTTGGACTAAACATCTAAAGCTCAGCTGTACTTTTCCACTAAAGCTGAGTGCTGTCACAACAAGCAAAACATGAATGTTAAAACGTAGTCGTAACTCTAATACTTTTAAGTGGCACAAACTAATTCATTAGTGCCAATAATCCTACATTAAACTGCTTTTTGTTACAAAAAATAAATCACCAGTCTGCCTTCTTTGCTTCAATTCAGTTTTATTACATTAGCAGTTTTCTTTAAGAGGGCTGACAGTCAAATAAATAACGTCAAAACAAAAATCTTCAGGCGGGACTTGCTACAATGACAAATGATCTTAATTGTTCTTAGAAGAATGAAGGTTCATAAGGTTAAACACGTCATTTTGTGTCAAGACAACACAAACCTTTCAAGATGCACGACGACATGCCTTCCAGGCCAAATGAAAACAGCACAACTGAAAATCACTGCTGTTAACCTAAGCCAGAGGTAAGACAGCTCTGTTTTGCTGCACAGAAGAAGAAGAAAAAAGAGCTCAGACCTGATTAGCCGGTCTGATTAACGCTCTGGCGTTGCATTCGAGACAGCGTGTAAAATTCTGTCTGGCTTGACTCATTATCAGCAGTGGTCAGTGGCAGGTCTGTCAGAACGGCTTAACACCCCCACCCCCAACGACCTTTGGGATTAGACACAGCTTTGGAGCCATTCTGGACTGCTTGTCCACTCAGTTGGGGTTCTGCACCCCCAAAAACTCCCCAGCAAACCCCTGTTAACTAGCAGGTCAACGAGTGCCTGTCTTTAACCTTGTGGTTCTTGTTTGTGTGTCTAAAAGGAACTTCATGAAGAGGTCACAATTAAAAGCAGCACCTGCTGCTTGTTTCAGGGCTGGATGATTAAAAGCAGATGTTTTGGTGCAGGCCTACAAGAACAACGTTTGACTGTGCACTTTCAGATGCAACACGGGCAGCAATAAAAGGGCGTTAACGTGTTTTCTAAGGTTTTTCAAAGCTCCAGTGCACAAAATCTAAATGGGCTTTAGCACTAACTTAACTTAAAGGCAACATATTAAATTTACAGTTTTGGTTAAAGCAGGAACTAACACCAGATTTATTTAAATTTTTGTCTGACTGTGTTCAGACCTATTGCAAGGAGCCAATGCACTTGGAGACAACGTTATCTTGTTGACCTTGATTCTTTGAGGCAAGAGAGTGGCAGGGCCAGGAACACGCTGACAAAAGTATGTGGAAGATTAGCTAACTGTTAGAATATCTACAAAAAAAAAAAAGACTCCAGAAGAGAGATTGCATTGTAGTGTGTGTTTCTCTGTAAACGCACAAATAGTTTGTTGAGTTTTGAGATAGATTAAGAAACTCACTGACATGGTTACTAAATGCAGTACTGTTTCTTTATTGTTTCACTGATCTTTCTGGAAAATTTTCTGTTGGAGCGGTTTAAGAGTCAATTTGTGTTCCAATTAAAACAACTTTCTCCTCCTCTTCAGGGATAAACAGTTTAATGGCTAACATCAAGACTGGGTATCTCCTGGTACCTAAAAATAGCACAACTCAACACTTTCATTAAAAATGCTGCAGAGTAACGTGTTCGTTTACAGCCTAATAAAACAACTTAAAAGTTTCTGTGGTAACAGAACTCGTGCCAAATGCATAAGCCACATCTATCAAAACGAGATATCGTCATGCTAATATTAGCATAAATGCAACGACTTCAGATTTCTAGACCAACGTTGATTTTTGACATTTGTAAAGCTCTAATTTGTCGATGCAGAAATTTTGAGAAGTTACACAGCTTTTTCTTTCTGTCCATGATATAAAAATTTAATTACCCCACTTCATAAACTTATCTTTTTTTTTTTTACATCACACAAAATATTTTTGTTACCACCAATTTAGGAGGCAATAAATGCCTCCTATATTACTAAACTAGAATTTAATAAGAAATGTGTGTTTTATATTCTCATTCCTATCTTCAATATTTTGAAAAGAAGAAAAATCATGTAAAAATATAACAAAAAATAAATAAAATACGTTATTTTATCATGTGAAGCTTCACATGATGAAAACTGTTTAAAATTATTGCAACACTTAATAGTCAGGCAACTGTAAACCAGTTAAAATAAATTGAAAAGTTTATTTTTTTAATGACTGGCTTTCTTCAAGAATCAGCATGATGGATTTATGTGTATGTCACTGTCAAACTGTTTCTAAAGGTCATGTTTAATTCAATTCAATTCAGTTTATTTATATAGCGCCAAGTTACAACACAAGTCATCTCAGGGCACCGAACAGATGTGTACCAACCTGCCCATCCATTTAAATGTCAGCTTAAAGTTACAATCCAATAATAATCCTTAAGTGAATTTAAAAAAAAAAAAAAACTTTTCGCACCATTTATTGTTGTGTTATAATTTCAAACTTGTCATTTCTAATGGGAAAAAATACTGACCACAATAATAAAAAAATATTCTCAGTGGCAACTTCTGCTTTTCGTATCTTTTTTTTTTTTTTTCCCTCAACCTGATTAAAATCTGGGCACAATTTTTTTTAAAATCACGTTCTACCTCTTCCTGACTGTTGTTTACAAGAAGCAACAAGCACACCTGCAGGCAGCTACTTTCTTTTTTTTTTTTTTTTTTTTTTTTCCAATTTAGTATTGAATGTCCCGATGTGTAAAAAAAAAAAAAAAAAAAAAGGCTGTGATTTGAAGTCCACATTTCCAACTTTCAACTTACATTGAACGCAGCACGTGTTACAACTGCAGGAGAAAACTGAACTAACAAGGATCAGAAATATTAGTGTGCATGGATACTAAGGAACAACTTTGGGGAAAAAAATAACAATTTGATACACAAGGGACATAAATACCATTATGAAAATGACAACTATAGTTAGTATTGTCACTACTTAAACACGGAACTGATGTCAACACTAAAATTGTTGCCTTCATTTATGATCTCATCAGCCAATCAGTTAAAAGCAACTTAGAGATAACAGACCTGTCTGTCCGCTGCCCACAGCTGCAGCTACCTGCCACACAACATGGAGCTCCACACTGCAGAGAAACCCGGTCACAGCTCATCACCCACACAGAAACTGACACACAGGCAGAAAGGAGGAATTTTCTGTGTTAGTGTTTGTGGTCGGTCGAGCAGTTCGGTTTGTCCTCGCTGTAGCCTCTGGGCAGAGAGAGAGAGGATGTGAGGACGTTATCTCATCTCCCCATGGGTGGGATCCTGGTCGTTTTGGGCCTGAGCAGGAGAGGAGAAAACTATTTTGCTTTTGTTGTGGGTTTGAGGATTGCAGAAGAAAGAAGCATCTCGAGACAGTTTATATGAGTGTTTGTGTGGTCATTCAGACAAAAGCGAGGTCACCAACTATTCCAGTTCCGGCGATATTATCTTCCTAACCTCCGCCTGACCTTGATAAGCCTCCACCTTTGAAATTCAAACCCTGGGAGACATTTCATTCTCACCTCTGAAGCATGCGGTGTCACTGAAACTGCATTTCCCGTATGGCTGGAAACTTTACGCCTGCGTGGGAACCACAACAAGTCTCATACAACAAGTGAGCAAAGCTGATGTGTTTCTAGCCCTATTTTCAACAAATAAATACTTTTTTTTAAAACCTTGTTTGGATTTTCTGCTATTTTTTATTAGCTATTGTTGATTGGATGCATGTTCTCTGTCAAATTATGCTAAACAAATTCTTACATTCATATCCATAGCATTTATTTAATCCGAAATCATTTTCAAACTGAGACAATTCAACAAGCTGCATCTTATCTTGGAGCTGGAACAAATGAAAGGCCAAAAACATTTTGTTTCTTACTGTATCTCTGCCCAGATTCAAACAATAATAGATAATCTGTCTGAGGACATTTGGTTTATATGAGCCTGGAACAATACAAAAAGTTGTTTTGTTCATACAAGCCCAGATGCAAAACAACTTCTTGCTTTTTGAAGAACAAAAAAAGTAGACTTAAATCCAATAATCAATGAACTGGAAGTCAGCTCTTTTTTTTTGTTGTTGTTTTTTTTTTTTTAGAATCTTATTGAGTTTGAATGAGTCATATTTATCAGCTACTGCCAAAAGGCTAATAAAGGTTGTCCACTAGCTAAAATTGAACCAGAGGTTATGTTAATGACAATCTCAGAACTACTACGGCTGATTAATGTTTAAAATCAACTCAATCCAAAATGGCTGCGAAGCAATTTTAGCAAACACAAAAAAGTTTCAGATAAAGTCAATTTTACAGATACTGAGATAGAATCAGGAGTGGTAGTAGCTGAGACTGATCTCCAACAGGTACTCCTAGCACTAAAAGACTGTGTTTGAAACTCTGCCATTAACTATGAGTAAGCTGTGTGTGTCTGTTAGCAGAATATCTCACAAACCACTGGTCAGATTAGAATGAAAGTAATTATCGAGTGCACATCCAACACCATGTGACCGCAGAGAACACAAAAATGGTTATACTGTAATCACATCTGAACAACATTTGGAGTATTTCAATGCTAAGCTATTTGTTAATATTTAACTTTTCTACATTAATGTGAAAATAATTAAATGTTATGCTCCTGTAAGTAACTTTCAAACTTGTCAAAGGTCCACATGTATCATCTTAAGAACTTTTAAAGTACTTTTCTGAAAATATAACTACTTTTATGTGCATAACTACTACTGTATTATGTGTGCATTTTGCAATCTAAAAGATCAAGGACTGGAGTTTGAGTTGTTGCATAATAACTCCATTACATTTTTTATTTTATACTTTGCATTAAATCCTGCATGTTTTGATGAATTCATCAACATGTCGTGGTAAAAAATAATATTGACGCACATCTTCATGATGGTGTTGATTCATAAATATGCTATACAGGTACAGTATTACTGTTGTTCCTCAGCCTCATAGAGTCTGAACATCCACCCCGGACAGTTTCACATGAGATAGTTTCACATGACACATGTTGGCATCATTTGTTGTATTGCGAAAATTGTTTCGCAACTCCAGCAACAAAAAGCGCTTCTTCCTTCGTTATTGCCTCCAGATCATTGAGGTGGTTGCACCCCATTCCCATTATCCTATAGCCACTACACCCTCACGGCGTCGATCCAATTACTTATCCGCGCGCTGAATCTACCAGAAGTGGTTGTTTTTCTCGTGGTGAAACTTCGCTCCAAGTTGCGCTCTCTTGGAAGTTTGCGTCTCTTTGACAGCGCCGCTGCAGGAAAACTTCTCTGAACGCGTCGCTGCGGCAAGGCAACAGCACACAGCGGGGCACTAAATGGCTGCACATGCACTTGCTGGCTGCACATGCACTTGCTTCTTGGAATAATCAAACATATTTTCCGTGTCTTACCTGTGCTGCTTCTGATCGGACTGAGCGCCGCACATGTATTCCTTTTTGCGCAAAAACATATGAATAATAAAAGTTTAGTTTTCTTTTAAATCCTCAGGTCCAAAGCTCCTTAATTTCCATGACTTGTTCAGTCTCCTGTCCTCACAGACAGCTCTCCTTCCTTCTCTCTCTCTCACACACGCACACACTCACGCACAGCCGGTTCTCTCTCCGACAGGCACCTACAAGTAAACTGAACCCCTTCAGCAGTGACATCACAAGTCACCATGGCAACCCTGACTCCACCCCAGTCCTGAGCTGATCCTACCTGTCTGACTACCTCAGCTCAGAACATTTTCCTCCCTGTTTGTCTGTAGATATAAAACAAATGCATGTGTTTGTTTTAACACAGATATATCCTCTGGGACACTGTAGTCTGAGACACATGTAAACAAAGCAGCTGATGATTTAACTTCAGCCTGTTCTGGCTGATAGAGGGCTGCATATGCAAATCTGCTGAGTTCATAATCAGAGCAGGGTTGTGAAACAGCTTTGCATAAAGGAAGGCTGGGCGCTGAACAAAAAAACTCCACACAAAATCCCTCTGTCAAAACGCCTTGCACTTTTGCCTGGAGCTCCTCCGTGGCTTGATGCCAGTCTTGCCATTACTTCATATTGTTTTGGCTACAAAACCAGTTTGCTCCCTCCTTTTATCTCCGCTGACCCAGGGCAAGCAAACAGACAATGGCCAGGTGAGCTGAATATGCACCTCAAGACTCGCTTGGCTGCTCGTCCTGTTGACTTCAGAGAGCTGACAGGTGTGACAAGACCTTTGTTAACCTCTAAAAGATCAGGAAAATACACTGGAAAATGTATGCTATACTGTATATCACTCTGTCATGCTGGATTTATAAAAAACTGCCTGAAGCTATAAGAGCACGTCATAAAGGGTAATTAAAACAGAGATGGCCAGTTTGAACTGTTTGTGGTTTGCATGTTTTTTGTTGCTTCATACAGTATATATATATATACACATGTATAATTTTAGGACTGGGGAAAAGAAAGATTTTACATGGAGTCATAGCTGATTATCCTACTGAAAAGCAAAGGTAGACAAACATGTTTCTACCCTCTGTCTGCAAAATATATCATAAACCACTGGACAAAAATCTAATGAAACTAGCAGATGTGTAACTACAATATCTTCTGAACATAACTTGTGATATTACATGAAATTTGGCACAGTGTTGTTTTCAAAACAGCTACAACATCATCTGGCATAAAAGGCGATGCATTCCTTCAAGAAATTCTAGGGCATTAATTTAAATACTTTTTATTTTTTTGTTTGAACATTTGATCAATTTAATTATGTTATGAACTGAACTAATGTACACTTAAATATTCCAGCACGCACTTCAGGATGTCATTAACCAACAACTAATCTGCAATGATTCATGACGCAAACAACACAAAACCAAAGCATCATTACTTAAGTTGCTGGTCAATTTTAAGGTTGAGATGTGCATTGCTTTTCAGAAAATAAAATAAAAATAAAAAAACATACAATAGTGAAATACAAAGATCGACAGCTACTGCTTCTATTTTTTTTTCATTTAATACTAGCATGTGCACAGTTTTACAGCCAAAGTAACTTTTTAATTGCTCTGTTATACACAGTCAAAGGTAAGTTACCTCTTAATATTTTTTATTCTTTTATTTAGATCAGAGGTCTGCAACCTTTACGATCAAAAGAGCCATTTCTGCCCCTTTGTTCACTTTATTAAACGTATCCAGAGCCACAACTGGGATTATCAACTGGTGGCCCACGGACCACTTTAAGTTTGTTAGAGAGTGCTTTTCTGGACAGTAGGAGTGATTTTAATGATTTTTAACATTGATATTTTTACATTCTAAGACAAAATAAAAGATGAGATTATTGTAAAGAAGGAAAAAAATTATATAGTTTTTGCCAAGTTTCTAAAAACTCAAACAACAAACTATGTATTCTTATGTTTTTTTTTTTTTTTTTTTTTTTTTTT
>JARVLU010000600.1:16709083-16722322 GCA_031762415.1 Simpsonichthys santanae | reverse complement strand
ATATATATTTATATATATATAGTATATATATATATTTTTTTTTTTAATATAAAACCAGACATCCCCTTGCACCCTCTTCTTTCTGATATGTTTCCCCCAACAGAAGGATTTTATTGTTTGACACTGTAAAAAAAAAAAAAACGTGTAACTTAAATCATTTACAGAACAGCGCTAAACCGGTTACAATACAAGCCTTTGGTAATAATCACAGATAAACATCTAATTATGTTTGAAGCTCATATGAGACATTTATTGTTGAGGTTAAACAAAAAAGGGGTTAAAATGAACAAGTCTCATAAACAATATAAAGAGCCATCTGTCACAATGTGAGAACAGGAAATTATTTTTCAAAATGCTTCCTTCGACTTTATAGAAAATGAGGTTTTCCAGCTGACTGTTTTGGACTCACATATACCAATTTTACTAACTGAAAATCCCACTTCTCCTATTTCATTGTTTCCAGATGCTTCTTGTTGCCAGATTGTGGCCCCTTCAGAGTTGTAGACAGAAGACAATGTCTTGTGGTTGTTAAGTGACAAAAAAGTTTTTGGCAACTACCGGTAAAGAGACACACCTTTCCAGTCAAGAGACCAGAACTGAGGAAAAGGAGAGTAAATATTAAATTTATACTGTATTTAACAAATAAAGTTACAATTTCATGAATGCTCACTCAGTTGCATCTGATAAATCTGCAAATCAATATTTGTTAGCAAAAACGTTTGCGCTTTTAAAATAGCCCATTTGTGAGCATACAAAATGTTATCTGCATTCCTAAAATGTGGGTAAAATGCTTTAAAATAGTACAAAATTGATTATTTACATTCTGTATCAAAAACCACAGAGGACAGTGTTTTGTGTAGATGTGTTATTTAATTAAACACATTCCTCTGTTGTATACATAATTTTAAACCTTCATTCATATTTCAGCTGAAGTAAACTTTTAATCAGTGGCAGAAACACTGTGATAAAAGTCACTTTCACACAAATCTAAAGCTTTCAGGAAATGAAAAAAACAAAGAAATATGAGGCTGCTTGCATAAACTGAGAACAGGAAAAGACATTTTCAAGCAAAACCCACTAATTCAGCCCAGGAGATGGCCAGACCCTACCAGTCTCCTGATTGGCTATTAATGACATCATCCCAAGATCCATACCTCCTTTCCGGCCCTGCAATGTCATCAGTGCCGAAACATCTTAGTGACGTAATGCCGGGAGGGACATATGAAACGCTCAAGCAGCGCCCTTTTTCTATTTCTCTGCCAAAGCCTCTGTTCTCCACTGGTTTCTTCTCTCTCATCATCCCTCCGTCTTTTCATTGCATTCTTTAAGCTCATCAGCTGCATCCAGATACAACCTCTTCCCACCTTTTTATTACTCAAATACAGAAGACAGAACTTTGCTCCTAAGCCCAGAGCTATTAAGAAGCTTTTAAAAACAAGGAATAATAAAAAAAATAATTTACATCTAACCTCATCTTAGTCCTGCAGCTGTAATTAAAATATGGATCAAAGATCATGCCTTTTATTCCCCACAAGCTGCGATTAAAGACATGAAAAGTGGGAAATACATCATTACATTCCTAGTCGATTAAGAAAACTAGTCTGCATAAAGAGTACAATAATATACTGTACAGTACTTACAGTTCCACATAAAGTACAGAGTTTAAAGCACAAACTTTTAATAAAATACAACCCCTGTTAGCAAAAGTGACACATACATTGCAAATGCTGGGTGTTCTGAGAGCTTGTTCCATATGATTTATTCTGTTTCATCTTTTTCTTTTTTGGCAGGAGGTACGCATCTATTTTTTAATCACAATTTGTTAGCGTGTGTGTAAATGTGTCCTCAGCAAACATCCAGCGCTCAAGCGGATTAGTGAGGGTACTCTACTCAGATCAGAGCGGCACAAAATCCAGCTTACTGAGCAACAAATGACTCCCAACAGAAGTGAAACTGTAGGGATGGAGAATTCTAAGGCTGTAAAAATTGTTGGAAGTGAACCGTTCGAGGTGTTTGTATATGTTTCAAGTCAACTGAAAAGATCCTGGTCAGACTGAAAAAGAGGAAAGCTGGAAATCAGAGCAGCAACACTTAAATGGAGTGCTGTGTGAAGTATGCAGCTGTCAGCTGCTCCAAAGAAACTGCAACTGGTAAAGAGATATATTATGCTCCTTTTTATGAGTTGATATGATTTCCTGAAGTCTAAATGAAATATCAGTGACATGCTTTAGTCAAAATACAAAATGAATACAATAAAGCCTTCCTTATAGCCTGCTTTCAGAGCTGTTTCTTTGCAGCATCTTCGGAAACATTTTGAGAGCTTTGATTCTACTGATTGCATCTCTTCTGCTTGGCATGTGTCTTTTGGCATAACTGTATACTTTGTACAATGTACAATTTGTACAATGTATGTATTGTTTGTACAATATGTACAATTTGCTCATACAAATTGCGTTAACCCCTGAAGACAGACTAGAGTGCTCATGCCTGACGGTGCAGCAGACACAACAGTAAGCACAGAAAAATTCAAAGAAATTGTTGGGAAAACAATGGTTTACTCAAAAAATACTTATACAGTATTTTCCCCTTAGTTAGCCATTGCTAAAACACAAGTTGAATTGGGACGAGCAAATACAGAGTAAGGGCCTGCACTTATAGTTTGCATTTCATATCACAAATCAAACTCATAAACATTGGGTTTCATTGTGGTTCCATTTCTCAGCATAGTTTATTTTATATTGTATAGTAGTCCCTCACTACTTTGCTGTTAGACTTTTGCGGACTCGCTCTTTTGCAGTTTTTCAAAGTAAGATTGCACACACAAAATAAATATATACTTGACATGATTATCATCTTAATATACTCACATGATTGGGACAGTGTGGGATACTATAAAGTAACATAAAAATAATAATACTTCGGACAGGCGCCGCCATTTTTTAGTGTTTTCTCAATCTGCATTATCACTCAAAATGACTATATTTCCCAGAAGCCAACAGTGCCCCACCCAGAAGCCCCATTGCCTTCTGATAAAATGGAGGGAACATTCTAAATAAAGGTTGAATGAATTGCGCAAAAGTTTGGTCCTTATTCAGAGTAACTTTGGCACACAGTGGATGCAGAGTGGCACATGGAACAGACCAGGAACCGGACCAGAACTGGACCAGAACCAGACCTCCAGACTTATCGATGAATCTGAGTGCCACCAGCCAGCCCACGAGGCCTATAGAGCAGGGAGGTGCGGCCCGGAGGATTTCTCTCTGGAGCCCACTGGGACTTTTTTTCCATTTGGATTTCGCTGGATTATTTGGACTCAGTTGGGACCATTGTGTGGTTTTGTGCTGGCTCTCTGAAGGTCCAGCTCTCTCCAAAAACATCTGGTGCTCAAATGGCTGCAGAGAGCCAATCAAAACTTGACCAGAACCGGACCAAGGCTTGTGAGTTCCCAAATAAAATTTTGCAGTAGCTACATAAAATATGTTGTTAAAATTACATAGGTTTAAGAGTTTCAAACATTGCAAGAGCGTGGGAAGGGTTTCTAAAACCTTATACGTATTGCAGGAGGGTATGGCACGTAACCCCTGCAATAAACGAGGGACTACTGTATAGCTAACAATAGGAAATGATGCAATTTATGGTTTGTTTGAAAAGATTTAACTTCTTCTTTTCATATAAAATGTATACTTTCTAAAACCAGAACTTTCCATCAGTAAAATTTATACTTCTTTCGTTCTATTAAAGTATTTTTTAAAACGCAAAACAGTTTTGGAACATTGCAAGATTGTTGTACAAGACCCAAGTGGTAAAGAACTCAAACTGCAAACTCAAATTCACATTTGTTCAAAAGAAAAATCCCTGTTTGCTTAGTTGATTATGAAAAAGAATTGTAAGATTAATAAATAATGACTTCTGTACTTGCATAGAGCTATAACTTCTCCTCTAAATCACAATCACCAGTAGACCATAAAGGGAGATTCAGCAATATCAAATAATTCATGCATAATAGATATAGTCAATTCAGATTAATTAAGTGAGTGTAATTAAGTCATTTTCAGGCAGGGAGGGTACTCCAACTGACTGAGCTGAGCTTTGAGAGGCCAAATGAGATGTGTCTAAAAAAATAAAAAAATAAAACTTTGCAAAAGTGGAATCCTTTAAAGTGAGCAGCCGCTTGACGAGATTGGGCTGATTTTCAAAGAGATATAAAACTGATATTTTAATATGCAAACAAGTCATCAGAGAAACTTTCACTCTATAGAAAGCCAGTAGGATAACTGGCAGGTCATTTGACGAAACACATTCATTTCTCATTTCTAGACAGAGGCATAAGCTCATACATGCAGAAAGCTGATATAGTACCCTGATCCTGCAGTTTCATTAAAGTGAGATGGCTACTCTGTGATGTCTGTGTGGCTAACCACCAACATCCACTAGCTGATGGCTTTAGCATGTGCCTAGCAGCCCATTGGCTCCACTGGTCTCAGATCTGGGAGAGCTGTAATCATGCAGGACATTGTTGTGCTGCTGCTGGAAAGGATATGCTCTCATGTGAAAGGAAAACCTGACGGGAAGGAAACTTCGAAATAAAGCGCTAAGAAAAGACGACAAGGGTCACAGGAACAAAGACCCGTGTGAGTATGTGTGTAGGTGAACGTAAAAAAGTGGCTCTTTTCCCTTTTCCTATCAGTATAAAAATAGGTGGACATATTTCTTAAACTGTTTTGAGGCATTGAATTTTAGTTATGCAACAAGTAGTGTGGTATGCGGTAGGACAGTGTGGGATTTGAAAAGCCAAGAAAACCAATTAAATTTCTCCTCATTGATTTAAAGGGAATGTAATAACTTGTCTCTGCATCAGATGTTGATGTTACATGCAAAGAGGAGCTTCAACATTCAGATTCTAACAAATACAAATGAAATGCCTCTCGATCTTGAATATGGACAAATGAAAATACCTGAAGGCTTAAGAAGGTTTTCAACTAAATTGACTGGAACATTATTACCAAATGTTTTCACATTTGGGTTATTTGTTGCTTGATTATCAATATTCCCACCAGTGTTTCCATTCAAAGTTGTAAGGTAAAGCAGAACAGTTCAAAACATGTTTTAAAATAGGACAATTTAGATTTTGAAGTGCTGGCTTTTTAAATCTAAGAGCTACGCCTTTGAGTTGCTCAGTGGTTCAGTCAGATCTGGTTTAACTGGAAAACTTTTTTTATTTTGTGATTCCAATATGAAATATTTCCAGTTACTGGAGCCTATACTAATTGCTGCAATCTGCCAAAAAGAATATAATTATTAGTGAGCTCCTTTTCCTAACAAGTATAATTCTTGCTTCTGTGTTAGCTTTAAGTGAATATGTTTTGAGTAATTTGGGGCTGTTTGTCTGGTAAACGAATGATATTGAGCAAAAAACTACATTTTGCTGAAGCCATTTCTGAGAACAATATTCTAAATATTCAATAGACTTAAAGTAGCTCTGTCTAATTTTTGCTAAGTTAAGGCTGGAGCAAATACTGTATTAGCTTCATTACAGTCATGCAACAACAACAAAGAGTTTATGGCAGATAAGATCAATTTAATTACACGGGTCTGAAATTGCACACTGCTAATTTTTTTCTCTGTGTGTCATTTGCAGCAACAAGTAAAATAACTTTGTGTTTAATTACCACATGTGATTCTATTGTAGAAGAACAAACATACAGTATTCATGATCTAAAGGAAGCGTCAAAGCTTCTGAATGTGATTCATATCACCAAACAGTATCATTGTTCATCAAAAGGACATTAAAGTTGTTTAAAAAAAAAAGTACAATACTTTTGGTTTTGGTTAGTGCCTCATTTTTAATCCAGCATAAAAAAAAATGCCATTAATTACTGAATAATTGTGTAAATGTCAGTTTTGTAGGCTTTCACACCAAACAATTATTTCAAGCTACAGGCTTGTTTGTGCCAATCCTACACTAACCAAAGAGAGTCAAATTAATACTGTACTCCAAACGTTATAACAATGAAGTAAACAGAAAACCAATGGGGATGGGAGGTGAAAAGTAATCTTGTTTTTAAATTCGGCAATAGAATTTGATGGCCAGCTCATTAAAGCCTTTACAAATAAAATCAGAGAACTTTATCACCACCTCCATGCTTTGAGCAAACGGAAAAGTTATTTTTGATGACCACAGAAAGAACCAGCGAGAAGCTTTGACTAACATGTAAATATGTCTGAAATACGTAATTTAATGACTAAACTTAAAAAAAGGAATACATTTTACAGATCCAGTGACAGAATAAAAAAATCCCTGTTTTATTTGTGCAATACAAAAAAAAAAAAAAAAAAAAATCACCAATTGTCTTCCAACAGCTCTTATACAATTTTAGTAAATTATAAGACATTTAGGCATCTAACTAGATTGTCAAATGCTACATTTGGCTAAGAATTGATATTTTTACCTCTAATATCAAAAGAACCAAAAAAGAATACTGTAATATCAAAATTGAAGTCGGGGGAAAATATATTTTTGTGCAAAATTTGTTTAAAATTTCACTTTTGAGATTGTTGAGCTAACACTAAGCCAAGCCACAATCATTTTAGCATGACTAAGTATTGCTTATTCCATAATGTGAGGAATTTAATGTGTGACACGGTTTGTCCTCCACTCCAGTTTGGATATGAAGTTGTCATACTTGTATAATCCTATTTAAATAAAGTCCTCAAACTTGGGTCTATATCTTCAAGAAGCAGCCACAGTCGAAAATAGCAACATACCTGTCTTCGCCTGCAACAATTTTATTAGATCCTCGTTATTAAACTGCCCCTGTTGGGCCTCTTCCCAGTATTTACACTGTCCTGTTTAGTTATCGGTTAAAGCAAGAAGCAGTCCTCCAAACAGACTGTGAGGAGACAGAGGACAAGTTTCCTCAAAACATCCAACTTGAGAGCTCAGTTAGCCACAGTTCTTAGAATACCCCAGCTTTAATAAAAACATCCTGAGCTTGTCACTGGTTTAACAGAACACATTCAGAGATTTCATAATCTCGGGCATGCCTAAATGAGAATGCGCACACGAGTTTTGTCAGCCGGAGGAGTAATTATAACATTGCGCGATGATAATTACTCGTTAGTGGAAATCTGTGGAAAATATAAAAAACCAACATCTGAAGGACGAGGGCAAGCTACTGCAGGTTGTTAACCCAATCATAAGTCTCATCCATATTTATTGGGATTAGGGAGCTTTACTTCTCGCTTTGCTTAATTAATGCTTCATGCGGATGAAAAACCTCAAGGATGAATAAAAACTGGACATTTACAGTAGTGTGCAGATTATAAACAGACTAAATATAACTGTTTTACCCCCGTTTCATCTTGTTTCTGACATGTCTCATCAAAGTAAGACGCAAGGTTAACTACCTCGTGAAGAAAGTCAAGACAACGCGGAAACAAAAATATACAGCTTCTGTTGGAGTACAAACAAAACATATCTGTCGAAAACAGCCCTGGTACATTCTGGTGTGTTGTGGGAGGCATTGCATGAAGACAAATGTCTATGGGAGGGGATAAATTAGAGGAGGAAGTGTTTACATTAAAGGAAAACAGCTGGAGAGGTTAACAGAGAGAGATGGGGTCTGCTTCACGCCACCCCCCCTTCTTGATATTGCCAAAGAAAGTGATGATGGTTTAGTAAAGCAAATTAATTTGGCTAATTTAGCATATCATTGTATATATTGAGAGTATAGAGTAGAATAAAA
The DNA here is from genome assembly GCA_031762415.1 of Simpsonichthys santanae. Classification (NCBI taxonomy): domain Eukaryota; kingdom Metazoa; phylum Chordata; class Actinopteri; order Cyprinodontiformes; family Rivulidae; genus Simpsonichthys; species Simpsonichthys santanae. The sequence goes on along the minus strand of JARVLU010000600.1, from coordinate 16,714,577 downwards.
AAGGACTGTATGTACTTTTATTCTGGCGGAAATTTGATCATATTCCAGCTGGAAGTGCCCCAAAAGTGTGCTGCAATTTGCACTTGCAAATGAACATAGAATTTGATGTAAATAGCTCAATAATTTAAGAGTGAATGAGATGGTGGCAACTAGGTCCACTCTGACTAGTCGTTGGCTCGTCAATCCAGTCAAAATTAAATCCCTGCTGCCTTACTAGAGTCAGTATCCCAAAACTTTTGTGTGGTTTACTCAGGAGTCCCTTTGTTAGGACTGATTGTAAATATCAAAAACAAAGAGAATAGCAAAAAAAATGAACACACAAACAAAAAAAATCATAGAAGACAGACACTACTGACTCACAATGGATTAAATATTTTTCACATCAAGACCTTTTCAAGTCAACTATTAACTTTACTCGCTTCTTCCTTTACATGTTGCGGTGGTTGCTGGTGCCTATGTCCTGCAGTCACTGTGCGAGAAGCAAGGGACACCATGGACGGGTCGCAAGCCCATCACAGGGACACATGTCTTTTCACCTCACACAGCAACCTTCTCGCTGCGAGACGACAGCTCTACCAACTGTGCCACAATGCCCCCCATCCCCACTTTTAGGCTATTTTCTAGTCATTACTTTTGACGAGTTGTTGGAATGTTGCCTCACAGAAAGTTCCCCCATCCTGATGCATTTATGGTGGACAAAGTCTGGAGCACGTGTATAATAATTAGAAAACCAACTTTTTTTTTCCCCCGAGTGCTTCTGTGGTAAGGTCAAATTTTCCACTGTACTTTCTTCCCAGCAATGCAAAAATAAGTTTTGCTCAAAAGCACCTTAATCTGCTCATCAGAAATAGGTTTAGCTTACACTGAAGCCAATTAACAAGTGAAAGTCAATTACCAAGACAAAGATTGTGTAAAATGACTACACATTACTATGATTCCAGCATAGTGCATATTATTTACATCTACTTTTGACTATAATTTGCTTGAGGTAAACTATTTATGTACATTTAGGGAGAAAATTACAAAAAAAATGACATACTTCCTGTAAGTAAGTTATAAAGGTGAGTTTATACTCTGCAGCATTGTTCTTTGGGTCAGTTTGTTGGAAAATAAACAACTCCTCTTAAATTAAAGTGATGTGTGTAATCTCTATAAGCCTAAACCCTTAACCAGCTAATCCTGTCCGTGTGAGAACAAGAAACTGTATTTCTATACTAAGTTATTTTTATACATATCAAAGTAAAAAAAAAAAAAAAAAAAAATATGCTGTCTTCCATGACACCAACAGCTTTCATTTCAGAAAACAAATCTACCTCAACTTCGGTGATCCTAATTATATGGGAACGTCTGATCATTTCCATCACCAACAATTAATTGGAGCTGAACTGAGATCTCTTTAATAAGGTTTGATCAAACCCAGGAGCTCAGGAGATGTGGCATGAGTTGGCCAGGGCCCCAGTGAATGATGACAGTGCAGACAGCTCACTGTAGAAACACCTGGCTGGGCCTCTATCCCCCCACTTCCATCACCATCCCCCATCCATACCACACCATCAGCCTCAGTTCCTCTCAGCCAGATGCTACTGATGGTCCAGGTGTAATAACACCAAGCTAAACGTCCCACAGTACCCATCAAACTTCACACCCTCTCTTTGCATCAGCTTATATATTTTGAGTTTGATCTCTAGCACAAATTTAGTTCCGATTAGACGAGTTATACAAATACATTGATGCAACGTGTGGTCAAACTTAGCATTTCTTAATGATATTAGATAAATTGAGGCATTTAGTCAAAAGCTTCTGTGTGTCTAAGCTTGTAAAATATTAACAACCCTGCCAAAATCAGTAAGCCTCATATGTTAGCACTTAGACAAATAGCTGTGCTGAATTAAACTGGCAGCCAGGGCCTTGCCTTCCAGTTAATAACAGTTTCCTGTGGTCTTGTGAGAAACTGACAACTTGCTGTATCAGCAAAGCAAACACAAAACTTGTGAAGGAATCTAACATTGTCAAAGCGCCAAAACGGCTGATGAAGGATGAGGTTCAGGGGCTCTGGATAGGGCGCTGGCTCATTCGTCTTTCTGATGAGGAACTCCTCTGTTCACCTTCCTTTCCTGCAGGGGGACTGAGGCTGATAAACTCATTGATCAAAGAGACGCGAGAAATCACGCCAAACTACTACGAGCTAAGTGGAAACAAACAGGCGTGTGGAAACTTTAAAGGGAAAGTGCCGATTTTTCAACGTGTAAAGCAGGGATCTGTGGAAATGTCATGAACTTTTAACATAAAAAATAATGGTTTAAGTTAAATTCAGACTATATTCTATCAGATATATTAGCTAACATTTAATTTCCATAACGGTTCAATAGAAACCTGCTTCAAAACGTCTGACATATACTTTAGTGTCAGAGAATTAAAAGCTAGGATTATATTTTTAATCAATAATTAAATGTTATGTGTATAACTTAGAATAACTATTTGTATGAAGGCAGAAATAAACATTTTAAACCAAGTTTGATGCTTTGATACACATACACAACTATTAAATTTACTTTCTCTCCATTTGTCTAAGCTGTCACCTTTTTTAGACACAAATGCTCTTTGCAGTGGAAAACAATTCACATCATTTTAGCAGTACTGTAAAGTGCAGACAAGAAATTAGGCTTGACGGGCTGTAAAACATAAAAGTTCAAGATTATTTTGCAGAATGGTGATAAACTGGGAAGAATTTCAGCTGGAATGGCGGACATTGCCACTAATTAGGGTTTGGCATCCTAGATAAAGTATCACTGAAGTTTATTTTGAAGGAATGCAGGATCAGTCAGAAACAAAAACAATCAGATTTTCTATAGTTTTAAAACCATTTACGTCAATGATATGAATTATCATCCATATGTGACTTAAAATGACAAAACGGGTTAATAAATTAGGAAAGGTCTAGCTTAATTAGAGTTTTGAATGCAGACAGTTAAAGTGACAGATAGTGTGAGGACTACATTCCATAAATAAATAAAGAAATAAAAAGACCAGGCTGTTTTGCAGTTCACCCTCTCATGAGCTGACCCTCTCTTGTCCCACATCAGCTTAATTAGACACAGCCACACACAAATTAGTTCTTTTCCTTTATTTATTTATTTTTTTTCTAGCTTCATAAGCTGAATAGCTGGCTGAATGTCAAGGCACCACAAAAAAAAAAAAAAAAAAAAAAAAAAAAAAGGCAGCTCTGCAAAACAAGCTGCTTTCAGAGCCGGGGGAGAACCATCAGCAAACACATTAGGAAGAGTAAACTGAGTGCAAAACTTTGTCGAATATACAAATAAACTTTGCAAAGAAGTGTACACTATTAAAACATTGCTCAAGTTGTTGCAAGAATGTTGATGTCTGAATGCATCAGTTAGAATCTATGGCAAAAAAAAAAAGGACAAATAAAGATGAGTGTTTTAACTTGTGTGTGTGTGTGTGTGTATAAACCTGAGGCTCTGTACTTTTTCAGCTCCCATCTTTGTGTTTTAGTTTGAGATGCAGCTACTCACCCTGAGGTCTTTCTGTAACAAAGTACGTCCTGCTGGAAAAGCAATAAAGACTGAAGTATTCCTTCCCTCAAACACGACTAGTGACAAAAACTAACACACTTCTCAAAGTCCCAAAACTTTTTGCTCTCTCCCGGCAGATCCGCACAACTCCCCGATTCCCCTCCCTCCCCACCTCTTTCGCTCTTCAGCACTTCCTGGGCTGCTGTTTACGCTCCAATCAGGCCTTCCAAAAAACCTACTGCTTCCCCTCTATTCGCCTCCCCTCGCCCTCATTGTTCAGCGGGGGCTTGTCACAAGTAGGCGTCTGTGTGTGTGTGTGTTTTCTTTAACGAAGGTGTTTTAACCTCTTACCCAGAGTCTGGCTCTCCTCAATCACAAAAGTGAAAGAAGTTTGAAAGAGGGAAGATGGAGGGAGGATGGGAGTGATGAAAAAAAATATGGCGGGGGGATTCTTGCTTGAATGTCTGACTAAGGCAGGTACATTTTTTCCAAATGCATGAGGGAAAAAGTGGGGGTTATAGTGTTGAGTTAGGTTTGGGGGTGTGTTTGGAACATTCTCTCCAAATCCAACAGTTTGCTGTTAAAAACCACAACGAGGCTCAGCCTTTCGTGGCCCCCAGCTCCAAGTCCTCACCAAGGTGCCCTTCCTATAGCGTGCCAAAACTTTTCTCCATATTACTCCAGCCCCTTTTTTCTCCAAGTCCCAATAACTATTTCACTAATAAACCTGCCAGACTCATACATCCAAACTTCCTTAAGGCTTTGAGTAGAACGAGAAAGCGTAGAAGTGTTATATGTGGGTGCAGGGTACGAAGGTGAAAGGTGACTTGTGGGAGGAGACAGGTTGACAGCAGCACACTGAGCTTTTGTTCACGTTGTTGGCAGGTCCATCATCGCATGGTTCTAACACCTTATAGGCTGTCTAGGTGTTCAGATGGACCTAAAAGTATGTTTTGCTATCAAAAATGTACTTTTAGAAGTAAAAATGAGGTGAATTACTGTGCAAGTTGTTCTCTCTGCCTCTGTAGACACAAAAAGGCAGATTTTAACAATAATAGCAGTTTAGTTTGATTTTATTCTTTTTAATTCAATGATTGAAAATAATACTGTATAATCATTTTAAAGATTCAAACACATGAAAATGTTGGTGGACTCAACACGGTTTTTCTCCTGCTCTCGACGAAGATGGACTCTCTTTCCCTCTCCTGCCTCCCATCCTGCTTTTAATCTTGTCCTGTGAATCTCAGAGCCTCTCTTTACACATCTCCCAAATCAAAAATGATTATGAATCTGGTCAGCTGGTCTCTCAACACAATTGATAAAAAATGTTCTCGACGAGAGCACGGGGTGCAGGAGAACTCATGCCCTAAAGGGACACACGCAGCTGGATATGTCATGGATTCCTGGGGTGTTTGGAGGATGTGTCCGACTGTGCTGTTTGTTGAGGACATAGAAGACACATACATAATTGGAATTATGATAACAGGGTTTCTGCTTTTTGGAATCGATGTATACCTGGGTTATTGACTAGTTAGGAAGATGCCGGCAGCAGTGTTGGCATTAGTAAAGCTGCCTGCCTTATGTGAAGAATTACTCTGTGTTTTGGGCTCACAGACTAATATGCTTTGCTTTTCGAGCTGAACCCTAAGCTGGACGCGATTTCTGAGAATCGTGGGCCACTTGCAGCTCCTAGGACTCACCAGCATGAAGGACTCGACCTTGGAGAAGGCTAACAAGCACGGACCGGCGGAATGTCCACAAATCTGGCTGTTCGGATTCATCATTGAGTGTACCAGCAGAACTGAAGGCAGATGTGAGATCAGTAGTTGGCCTGCCCAAAACAATTGTTGTTTATCTGAATCTGACCTTCTCACTGGCCTTGGATAGGCCAACTTATCTCAAATTGCTCTTGGTTTATATGTAAATTAAGAAGTTCTGCTCTACCCTCCACTTGCGGGGGG
>JARVLU010000600.1:16676897-16687705 GCA_031762415.1 Simpsonichthys santanae | reverse complement strand
AGAACAGATCTCGGCCGTAAACTGGGGACTACCTATATATATATATATATATATATATATATATATATATATATATATATGTGTGTTATGTATATGTGTGTGTGTGTGTGAGGGGGGGGATTTACTCTTTCAACACCGTGCAAGTTCAGCAAAAGATTATGGTGCAACAAAATAAATAGACATGAGACCTGTTGTAATAAGACTGTTATAGATTTAGAATGTTTTTTACAATACATGTGAACGTTTAATGACTATTCAGGTTAGTGTGCAGTGTGTCATAGTTTAACATCTGGGAAAAGCGGAGCGTGTTATCAGTGCATCAAAAAGCTTTTGAGACTGTTAAGATTAAAATGAAAAGGAGGAGAGAAAAAGCTGGCAAGCTAGACAATAATCAGAAATTAGTAATTCTCTAAGTCCTCAGTGTGGTTAGTTTAAAAAAAAATGTCCATCAGGTCAGTTTTCATGACAGAATTTTCTCCACATAAACTTTCCTGGTTCTTCAAATCAAAACAGCTGAACCTATTAACGGACAAAACTCTTGGGACTATCCTGCAGTTAAAATGCAGATATTTGCCTATTTGCTAATGAGTAGTTATTCACAGCTAATTTATCAGATCTTATTTTCTGGAGAGAAAAAAAGGATGACTGAAAGCAACGTTTATGAAGGATCTGTTCTGAGGACTCATGTGACTCTGTCTGCTGAAGGTGAAGGCAGACAATAATGTTTTCCTATGTGTGTTTAGTAAAATAACTCATCAGTCAGTGGACAAATTTTAATGAAGCTGTCAAGATGAAGGGCGGCATGGCCATGAAGTGGTTAGAGCATTTGCACTAAACATTTAGAAGGATCACAATTATCATTTGGAGTGGTAGTGGCTGAGCATTATCCCTACCACACACTACATATTGTGCAACATGCTTGCTCAAACCGTTGGTATTTATTATTGGAATGTCAACAGTGTTTGTCAGTTAGCAAATATCTAATGTACAACTGAACACATTTTAATGAAACTCTAAGAAAGTAATCATTAGATGTAAATATACAACTGATTGACATTTGAAGTCAAGTCTTAATTCAAGAGCAGCTGCAGAAAATCGACCTTAGCCAACACTAGAATGGCTATATATCTCTACATATACTGAGCTGAAGTTTGATGTGGTGGCAACTGAGATTCATCCTTAAAACCAACTTCAAGCAACAACAGATCTGATAAGATCTTGCAATATTGCATTAGATTAGGGTTTGATTAAAATAGCTATTCTCTATCAGAGATTAGCTTAGTTTGAAACTCGGGCATGAAGGCAGTGAGGGGACAATGTGCATTCCTTCAAAGAATGCTAGGTCTTTAATTAATGTAAAGATTTTAACTACCAGTAATTTATTGAACACAAAGGACCTGTACATTTGAGGTGAATATACTGTACTGTACATCAGGTTGCAGGATTTAGAGGTCATTGAAGGGGGATGGGTGTGCTTTGTACTTGTCTGGATTAAGGCTGAGTGTGTTTTCCAAGCTTTCAGGCTTGGTTATTTATTTTGCTACGTTCCATCTCGGAGCTTCCTCTCAGCCATATCATGAGTCATTACCGACTGCAACATTCAATCAGTATCAGCAGATGAATCTGAGCGCATCAAACAAGCTCAGCGCAAACACTTTGAGCATAATTCACTAATAATACTAATTGTTTAGTGCAAAAGAAAAAAATGACATTATGAAAAGGGGGCATCACAAATTTGATCCATTAAAATGCAGATTAACGGGATGTTCCCATTGTAGTAGCACCAGAACAGTCTGAATAATTTCTTACTTGAGCAAACTATCAATGTGCTATTAGACTTTTTAGCAACATAAAGGGATCAGAATATTACCATCTGAATCCAGTCCCTCTCTGGAACACATATAGGATGGCATAAACATCAACAAAGTGTGCTTCTTATTTCCCATAAGAAATCATTTGCTCCTATAGCTTCAGCTGCTGATTACTCCCAAATCCCCACTAAAGAAAGGAGACTTGAAGGCAGAAAAGAGATGCCGAGTCTCATTGCGACAGTTGCAACCAATTAGTCTAAAGATGCAGTTGCTCCCTGCAAGAACACCAGCAAGCTTGTTTCACTTTACTTGTTGCATCAAATCGGATAATGTATCGATTACAGTAGAAGGGGTCCTCGTTTATTCAACGTCATCAAAAGTGGCTAACAGGTCAGGAGAGGTATTTCTGGATCATTACTGTCAACTGCTACCTAAACAAACAAGGATCTGTTACTGTGGATTTGCATGCTGGCTAACTAGGATAAGATGCTTTAAAGTCAAGATCCTCCCATTTTCAGGTCTTACATACTGGCATTTTGAAATGTTTTGAAGAAATGCTGAACAACTGCAAGTGTCTGCAGAACAGGTGGGCAGTTGTGGCTGAGTGGTTAGAGCAGTCATCCTCCAATGCAAGAGTTGGGGGTTCGAATCCACCAGCGGTCACATGCCGAAGTGTCCCTGGGCAAGACACGGAACCCCTTATTGCCTCCGATGTGTGTCCCAACGGTGTATGAATGTGATAAAGCACTGATTAGTCTCTTTAGAATGATTTGTTTACAAAGCTTTGTATAGATATAGTAGATGCTGTATGAATGGGTAAATGAGGGCACAGATTGTAGTGTAAAGTGCTTTGAGTGTCTTGATAGTCCTTGAGGCTCAATGGGATTAACCTGTCTAAATAAAGGTTGAATGACTAAGATAGAAAGGTGCTATATAAGTACAGTCCAAAAAAAAAAAAAAAAAAAGAACAAGAACAAGACTGCCATAAATGGTAGCAGAGCCACAAACTAAGCCCTACATCTCTACAAGTCAGTGAAGAAAGTGTTTTGATGAAAGCTGCTCAGGAAGCTGAAACCTGGCTGAAAATATTCAAACACTAAACGGTTAATGCAAGTTGAACTGTAACAGCTGACATTTGTTGAAAACAGAAAAATAAAGCATAAAGATATAGAGAAACAGTAGGGGAAAATAAACTGGAAATCAGTTAAAAAAAACATTTGCAGGAAAAATAGCTAAGATTAGCAGAAAATACTAAAATGTTGATGAAAAACCAGAATGAAGCTGAAAGGAGCATAAAAAGCTGAAATTAACAGAAAAATGGCAGCACGATGGCTTAGTGGTTACAATTGTTGCCTCATAGAAAGAAGGTCTTGGGTTCAGTCATCAGGTTGGACCTGGGGTCTTTCTGGGTGGAGTTTGTGTGAGGTTTCTGTGTTCTTTGTTATCCACCACTCCACTGTCTCTTCTTCGTTCAGCTCTCGTCACACTTGTCTGTAATCCCAATCACCCCAGGTGTTTCTCATTCTGTCTCATCAGTGTCTGTCAGCGTCTTATCATTCCTACTGTATCCGAGCATTATCCTTTTTCTAAGCTTCATGGTCTGTGTCTGCTCCACTTATCATCTCCCTAGAAACAAGTTTTTGGCTGCCCCATCAGCTTTTTGCTTTTGTAATTGTAAAAATAAAATTATTATTTTTACCTGCCTCCTGCCTCTATCTGCATGTGGGTTTGACCTTGAACAACAGAATCATGACAGTTTGCATGTTCTCCTCATTTTTGGTAGTCCAATTTTCTCTCACAGTCCAAAACACGCATGTTAGGCTGCCTTCAGGCCCAGGGATATCTTGCAAAAGAAATCTGTGATCTCAATGTGATTTGTCTAGTGAAATAAAGGTTAAATGACTGAAAAAGCCAAAAGGAGCTGACAGAAGCTGAAATTAGCAGAAAGAACCTGAAAAAGGTGAACCAGAAGAAAAGCTGATAAAAGGTTTTAAACAGCATGAAGGGTTTAAGATCATTGTGCCGCTCCGTGTGGCTGCATGTTGGAGTAGCTCTGTTAGATTAATTCTGAATTATTGCTTTTGTAAACTTTAATTCCTCTTTTTTCTAGATGTAAATCACTTTTTTGGATGATTATTTACTCTGGTATCGGATGCTGAGCAGCTGGAAGGATTTTTACTGAAACCTTTTCCCCTTTGGGCATTTGTTATAATGTGTAACCATGGCAACAAGGTGTTGTTTTTTTAATAACCAAGAGCAGCTGATTAACATCTCAAAAGCTCAAACACCTCAACTACAACGCCAAATCCCAAAGGAGTTGAAAAGGAGGCGTCGTGGAAGAATTCCCGTCAACCTGGCGGTGGTGATTGAGTACCTGACTGCCGAGATCATGGAGCTGGTGGGAAACTTGGCTCATGACAATGGAAGGACCGGGATCACACCCCGGCACCTTCAGCTGTCTGTCTGTGGCGATGAGGAGCTGTCAGGCTGTCCTGCTACTCAGGAGAACGGAGAAACCTGCCAGATCTGACAGCAAGCTGAATCCAGGTGGACGGATCAGTAGCTGTGGCCAGATTCTTTGGGTTCGCTGCAGGAGCTCCTTCCTGCCCACAGCTATCAGCATCCAACAACTCTTGAATGAAACCAGGATGATGAGCTACGACAACACTTAATTTCCCTTTGGGATTAATAAAGTATTAATGAACTGAATTGTTTAAAGGATGTGAAGAGAGCTCCATTCGTTTTCAAAGAGAAAAACAGAATTTACACTAAACATAAAAAACTTGTGACTGTTATTTAGTGATTTACAGTCATGTCTTAGACCATTAGCTCTATGGTTTTCACACAATACTGTTTAAATTTTATAAGTACAAGAACAAGTTTTAGATATCACCCTGCCTCGATTCAAACTAAGTAACAAAGCTTAGAGTATATTATTATGTGTTGTCCTTTTATCAAGTTTAGAATTCAATGTTTTTCTTTACTCACAATTTCATTAAAAAATAACTTTTGAAGTTTTGATATAATAACTGAAACATAAGCACACCTGATAGAAATCCTTTAGTCCCTGGCAAACGCAATAAGCATATTTTTCACTTTTGTTGTTTTAAATGCTTCTGTGTCCATCAGTGTTGATGTGACATGACACATTTTTTTCAAGTAACTGCAGTTACAGACTGACAGTAACGTCAGCTATAAACAAAGTTAAAAGTGCAGTGACAGGATGTAATGTCAACAAAATAGCCACCTAATTTTAGTGAACTTCTGCTCCAATAAATAAGGAGGCTTCCTTGAGATGAGGGCATTTCAGGACTATTGCCCCAGAAACAAAGAGATGGACATTTTTAGATCAGTTCTTGCATGAATCAAGTGTTGAGAGGTAATAATGTAGCTTTCAATTAGAAGCCAGCACTGTGTCATTGTGGTGCTATGCCTCTTTATGGCCTGTCTCTGGGGCCCCCCTGTGGCCTTATGAGTCACTCGTGCTTTTCACAGACGTGCGAGTACCAACATGCTGCAAAACCCTGTGCACTGTGCACTTTGAAAATGTCTGAACTTATATTTTCATCCTTTCACCCCAAAGGCGGCGGCTATGTCTCAACATTTTAGGAGAATTTAGCTTCTTATTTGGACAGCATGTCAAGAGTGATATTGCAAAGAACAAAGTGCTTCTGCCTGAAGTGGACAGAAAAAAGTATGTGCGGAGGCAAACTACCTCTCCATTCATTCAAACTGATGTAAATAAGAGGGTTCTTCGCTCGCTTTATGGCTTATTGATTTTTGTTGTTGTTGTTGTTTAATGGCTGACAGCAGACAGAAAGAGAGGGAAGGAGACATAAACGGAAGGGCGGCGAGGAGTAGAAGCGTCTTCCTGAGGACAAAGACTGCACATTAAAACATTTCATAATTTACAGGAAACATCTTACCAATAAATGAGAATAAACAACATGCAATTATGCAATCTGAAAAATGGGGCCAAACTGAAAGTAGCTTTTATAAAAAGTAAATGGTAGGGACATTACTGTAGGGCAATTAGGCTGTCAGGATTTTTGATGATAATGTATGCAGTTTTTTCATGACATAACATGACTCTGGTTTGTCTGTAACCAAAACAGAAAAACATGATTATAAAAGATTTAAAAAGTTGGGGGAAAAAATTGCATTTTAGTAAAGAAGTTACGAGAATAAAAGTTTGCAAGTCATTTCTGAACGAGACCTCAGATACAGGTGGCCGAAACGTGTTTTCTCCACAGGGTGTCTGGGCTCTCCCTTAGCGATAGGGTGAGAAGCTCGGTCATCTGGGAGGGACTCAGAGTAGAGCCACTGCTCCTCCACATCGAGAGGAGCCAGTTGAGGTGGCTCGGGCACCTGGTTAGGATGCTTCCTGGACGCCTCCCTGGCAAGGTGTTCCGGGCACGTCCCACCAGGAGGAGACCTAGAGGAAGACCCAGGACACGCTGGAGGGACTATGTTTCTCGGCTGGCCTGGGAACGCCTTGGGATTCCCCAGAGGGGCTGGCCCAAGTGGATGGGGAGAGGGAAGACTGGGCCTCCTACTTAGGCTACTACCCCTGCGACCTGACCCCGGATAAGCGGAAGAGAATGGATGGATAGGAAGTCATCTCTGAAGGGTTTTTGATTGAACTCTGAAATGAAAATACGTTTATGCTCAAACAGATACATCAAAACAGTACAGTTTTTACACAGAAAAAGGGTCTTTTGTAGCTAAAAACGTTTTTATTTTTACTTTGGAAAGATAAAATTAGATGGGAGAACTTGCATGAAAACACCCGAGTGCACACTCCCATTCACCTGTTAGACTTTGTTACCATCCAAACAGCTTAAGGGGCTGAAAAACCCCTTTATTAAAATATATTCTAAGGAAAACGAACCACGAAATTTTCAGTGTTGCAAGAGTTTAACTTTTAAGCCTTTTTTTCAAGACGGGGATGTTTCATTGGTAATAAATTTCTGAATGTGTAACCTATGTTTCTAGGTGCAAACTGTATTGAAAACATAAAACTCAGTCATTTCAAACCAATATATGAACTATATGACAAAAAACACTTTTCAACAAGATGTTTAACCCCTTAAATGCAAATGCTGAAAACCATGTTATTTCCCTAATCGCTACTACATTTTTGTGTCACTTAAATTATATAAAGATCTATAGTATGAACATGAAAATTTATCTTTTTTTATATATACAGTATATATATATATAATTTTATCCAGAGAGCAAATGTCAGAAGTTCCACCCAGACTGAAACATGCTGAGAAAATCCACTCACTGAATGATATGAACACTAATGTGGTCAAGAGTCATTTCCTGAGCTCATATTAAGGGAGTTTTTCAACCTGAAGTAAGTAATGTTCTACACTGATCAGTCTCTGCATCATCACAGCTGTACAGTTAAATTTTATGCTTGCGATGGCTATTTCATTTGTGACCTTTCACATGTGAAAATGTCATTTGTTTAAGCGCTCTCAGAGGGATTGTTAATAATCTCTGTGTGTACCTGTGTTTGCTAGCCAAGAAATTGGATTTTCATTTGGATTTTTATGGTTGAGTCTTTAAATCAAACTGACCAGTTTTTAAATTACATAACATCAACTCTACAGGTTTATTTTAAAGTATGACATAATCATCAACAAATTCTGCGTCAACAGTTAACAGCAGCCAATTAAATTGGTAATTGCTTTCCAGGCTATGTTTAATCTCTAAATTGCTATAAGTATGCAAAGACAAGCCAGATTAAACAAGCCGGGTGTGTACCGGTAAATATTTCCACAAATCTTCTCTGGCATCACCTCTACACCATTCTCTGCTGCAAATACCAGGATCTGGCCAGGAGATTGGATAAAAGTTGTAATAATGTTATACATCAAAAGTAAATACATAGCATAATGTCACTTCAATGTCAGATGATACAAAACTAAATCTCTCTTCAATAATAGCAGCACAATTATTATATCAGAGAATACTGTACTGTAATGTAGTTATCAGTTTGATAAGCAACATTTTTATTTTTGTCACTGGTACCACATGATATGCTGCTAACGGGACCGTGAGGTCCAGGTCTCTCTTGTAAATGAGTCCCCGAGGCTCAATGGGATTAACCTTTCTAAATAAAGGTTGAATGAAAAAAGGTAGTAGAGTCACAGCACTTTCCAAGACAAGATGATTTTTCCAACACAACCCCACAACACAAGTTAGCTAAATGGTAACTGAAAGTCTTCATCTTAACCATCAGGCTTTGGTCGTTAAGCAAAAACATTAAACAGGCAAAAACATATACACCATTAAGTATTTGTTCAATATTACTTGCTCTCATGTGTATAGCATGTTTGCGTTTTTAATATATTGTGCTTCCATAGTGTGGAGTATTGGTCACAGCAGTGATTGTGCAACAATGAGGTAAAATACCACATAAAACAACAGTGACAACAAATGTCAGCATGTATGTCAGTACACCACAGGAAGTCCCCTATCAGCGCACATAGACCTGAGTGGACAGATACATGCATGGCCACACAAACACACAAGACTTCAGTCAGCAGCAGAGATTTGTTAAACCAGCAAAAAGGGCTTGACCCAGACAAAGACCGGACAGAGATAAGCATCAGACTCAGGAGGCACAAAAGTTTTTTTTTTTCTTAACAAAAAAGGTTAAATTACCTGACTAAACAAATCTTTACAAAAGGTGGTGGTGATGAAAGACATACCAGGTAACAAACTTGCATTAACGTAAAAGATTCAGATTTGCAGGAATGATTGACAGGGGTGACGGGAACAGCCATGAGAGATGTCAACTTCGTTTGAGGGTCAAGTTTCAAGACAAAAGACTGATTCTTTGGCTCCACTTCTCTTCATTACAGTATGCCATGGCTGAGTTCCCACAGGAATAATAGCCTCCAAGCTTTATGGCTTTCCTCTATGGCAATAATGTGAATTAACAGGCCATTCACTGGGCCAGAAATACCAATGACTTGAGGCTAATTGTAATAAATTGCATTACAAGTGGCTCTGGGCAATTGTTGACAGCAGAAGCTGTGGGAGTTTGATCTAAATGTACTATTGAATAAGTTGTTTTCAGTGCTGGCTGTGACAGGAGGCAGAAACCTTTTTTTAACTTTTGTAAAAAAAAATAAAATAAAAAAGGCAAGCTTTCTGTATATGCCTTGTCAACAAGGGTTCAGAATTTGACAAAAGTCACTCTAAGTTTTTATGTGCTCAACACAACTCCAAATTGTATGGTTACAACAGTAAGCCTTTGTTTTCCACAGATTTGTCGCCTTGCCATGAAAGGAAACATGACCAAAGAACTGGCACATATGGTTTTGATTGGCTTTCATTTTCAGACCTCAGGTCAGAAGTCAGTCTGGGCCCACCCTCTGCCTGGCATCTGCCCCGACCCTTTGCCTTGTTGTTGCTTCGTGTTCACACATGCTTTGGTGTTTTTGTGCAGTCCAAGCTGAGCTGGACCCCCTTTGGGTATGTTCCACTTACTGAGTCCCTTGGCAAACCTTCAAGGTGCTGATAAAAGGACTTTAGATGTCTGAATCACCTGGGCCAAGGCTCCCTAAATGAGTAGATGAACTAGTAAGTCTGGGTGCCAAAAAGCCTGATCAAGGAAAGACAAGAAGAGTCAGGAAGGCATGGGAGGGAAATCTGTTAGCAAAGAAAAAGACCTGGAAAAAAAAATGTTATCTTCTTTGAACTAAGGTAGACTGGTTGTTAAAACTCACAGCCCCATTGCTCCAAGTGAAAGAAGGAGGGGAGGAGGAAATGTTGAAGCTTTGCCTAGAAAACCCCAGAGTCTGATTCTCATTAAGGAGCCCAAAGAACATCAAAGAGTAACCCCAATTCTTTATCAGTGAGGAGCAGCCACAATCCCCATGACATTAAAACTGGGCGCCATTCAGTGTCAAGTTCTGAGGCAGGAATGGGGGGTTCGGGTGACTCAGGGGCTGGAGGTCCTGTAGGTCAATGGAAAGTTTAGACTAATTTGGACTCTCTTCAGTGGATTCCTGGGCCAAGAAAAAATGAAGACGATGATAATAAGCAGCTGTGGGCCGATAATGGCAACTAACAGCTTTGAATATGCTGTAAAAACAATTTAAGATTAAAGACACAAATCTCAGCTGCTCTAAGTTGGGATCTGATTAAATTAGTGTGAACCGAAGTTCATTCAAAGTTTATTCATTACTTGTTGCATGTGAAATGTATTTAGTTTGAGAATTCATTTTTGTAATTTAGAATTAAAGAATGCCCTCCAGATGTATGATGAATCAAAATCTAATGATACTCTTCTGAGTTCAAATTTTTGTCAGTTTTGCCAGATTTCAAACCTGAAACCACTGGCTGAAATTAGAGATGCACGATGTTGGAGTTTTGGCTGATATCAGATATGCCAAAATGTTAAACCTTATTTGGCTGATAACCGATACCAATACCAATATTTTTCCCCCTAGACCTACTTACAGTGACTACACAGCGCTGTGGAATTAAAAACACTACATTTTTCTGAAAGGTCTTTGGATGGATGGAGAGCTGGTGAGGTTTTGTTTCTCCATGGTTGACCAATCTCTCGCTTTCCTTTCTGGCCACCATGAACTCATGGTAATGGTCAGAATGGTGCTTCTTGAGATAGCTAATTAGGTTTGAAGTGTTATAGGACTTCATTTATGCTCCTCCTCGCATCACTGACGCTGAGCAGTCATTGCAAAGAGCAGCTCTACTATCAGTTTCCGACACTTTAAAAAATTTCCACACGACCAACATTTGCACTTCTTCCTCTCCATTATCAGATCAGGTATAGGCGCACAATGTCATAACGTTGTGCTGGTGCTGCAGGCATCCTTGCCTTATCACTAGGTTGTCATACAAAACAGCGCCTTATACATACATACATATATATACAGTACACACTCACACACACACACACACACACACACACACACTCACGCACACACACACACACACACACACACACAT
>JARVLU010000600.1:16653830-16663853 GCA_031762415.1 Simpsonichthys santanae | reverse complement strand
TCCGACCTACGGCAGAATCGAGCTACGAACGGTCCTTAGGTCCGGAACCCGTTCGTATCTCGGGGACTACCTGTAGTATCTGTATTACCTGTGGCTCAATCAGGGAGTGCAGCAACGTCTCCACCATCATCAAAACCTGGCGCGGGTCCATTTTGGACGCTCAAGTTTGTTTACATTCATTGCCGAAGTAAACCGGGAGTAGTACTTCTTCTTCTGTGGTTTATTTAAGGCGAGTTTACTGTACTACTCTGCGCATGTCAGAATAAAACCCTGCTGCATGTAAACGCTCATCGTGAACGGATTGTGCTCATGTAAACGATACATTTGGATAATTTAATCCAAAAACCGTTCAATCCGGTCAAAGAATTTTGTGCGTGTAAACATAGCTACTGAGAATAGTCCGTAACGGTCGGCAGCAGAGCCGGGGGGTGAGGGGGCCCCTTCCTCCGCTGTCGGAGCGGGGAGGAAGGGCGCAGCGAGGCGTGTAGTCCGTGACCTCGGGTGCAGGCGGGGTGATGCTTTGGAGCCACTTTTGTACCCGGACTCTTCCAGACCAATACAGAGCCGGTTGCGGCACACCGCAGTGGAGGTAATGCACCCGGCAGCCAGATTTGACAGTATGAATGAACAGTTAACACGTCGGTCAATAATTGTGTCACGAATAGGGAACTAAAACACGTATATAAGTCGCAGGACTGGCCAAACTATGGGGAAAAAAAAAAAACAAAAAAAAAAAAAAAAAAAAAAACAGTGACGTATAGGCCGGAAAATACGGTACCGATTTTTGCGAGCAGCATCACTGCTGTGATACACATGGCCTACTTTGTACCGTCTGGTCACTTAACACAAGTGGTTAGATAGATTTTTAGGTGTGAGGAACAGAATGAGGTACAAAAAGAATTGGGTTTGCTACATCAAAGCTGGGAAAAGGAGAGATAGAGGTGAGGGAAGATATATATAAATAACTAAATAAATACTGTAAATATACATTTCTTGTTGAGACACATTTCAGGGTGATTGACCCCACAGTGATCTGGAAAGTCGGCAAAAGAAAACGTGTATACGCCAGCACCCTAGCCTTACCATTCAGTGCTAATGCTGAGTTTATGGAATAGTGTAGAGTTTTACACGTGTGAATGTACGTTTGTGTGTCTCAGAGTCTGGTCTGAGCCTCAGGAATATAAATCTCAATACTGTCTGCGCTCTCGGTAGCAGAGCTCTGCCGCACCGAAGCGGCTCGTTTGGCAGCTAGCAGGCGCTTGCGAGCCTCCAGACGCTGGCGCTCAGAGCTCTCCAGAGAGCGGTCCCTAGCCAGAGGTGGGTGGCCCTTCAGGGGCTTCTTTGGCACAGGAGGGGGCATCCTTCTCTCCTGGATAAGAATGATAAACAGTCTTAAAGACGGAACAATGGCTCCTTCGGCTAAACACAATGATGCAAATCTGCTTTGAATGACGGTTAGATTTAGCAGTTGGCGACTAATATGAGATCATGCAAATATGATTGACGGTGGCAGCCATTTATGTGGGGTAAGACGGCATGTTGGTGGCCATTGTGTGAGGTAAAAAAAACCATTGGAGATGCACAGGCCCCAACGGTGCATGGCAGGTAGAGTAGCTTCCTTAAAGCAGCTCACTGTCAACAACAAGACAACAAAACACACAAGTCGTAGCGTCAGGCTGGCGACTATACAATACACATCTGCATGCTACATCAAAAGCTCATCTATGACTCTCATGGTTCAAAATAAACAGCAATGTTGAAGGAAAACATGCAGGTTATAAAAGCATTCCAACTTGATCATGAGTTAAATTATTTGCACAATAAAATGAGATTTTTATGATAATTTTTGCCATGAGTGTTTGCACCTGGATTTCTGGGGGAGTCAGAGGTTTCCAGTTGTTGGCTTTGAGTTGGTGGAGCTCATCAAACTTCAGGCTAATGTTCTCGATGGACAGCTGGAGCATATCCCAGAAACCTGCCAGGTCCTGGGAGATGGGTCGTGGGTGCACATTTGGGTTCTGACACACACGAAGACAAGCATACAAACACACTCTGTTTATATGCTTTATCACTGAGTTTTGGTCTTTTATTTTGTCTGGACGTTCGTTTGGAATTTGAATGGTGCAGCGTTTATCCGACCTTGGGGAGAACTTGGCTTGTATTGTAGCTAATGATTTTGATTTCTTCAATATTCATTTTGAATCAAACACAAATCAGTTTGCCAGTTGGTTGCACAATAATTTCATCTTGGCTATATGAACAACAAAATAAATTAAATTCATTTTTTTTCCCCCTATAAATTTCACAGCGAAAATATTTTCTCAAATTTGCAATAGCCGGTCTTATTGTTACATAAAGTGTTGATAATGTGATTAAAGGTTAATAATAGATGGGGAGATCAAAGACCACTGTTTGTCAGGCTCCCTGCTTTCACATCATCGATTTTCAAAAGATGGCAAAAACATGACGTCTACACTAGATGCGCGGTAAATGACTGCTAGGCTGGCCTGTCAGCATGATTTGTGCAGGATGATGTCAGCGTAAAGAAAGGGGGAGGGGCGGCTCGTGGGGGCGCATGCAGAGGATGAGGTGACACATACCAGATTATCCTCACACAGCTCTCGAAACTGCTGGAACTTCTGGGACATCAGCAGCTGGGCACTCCCCACTGCACTGCGGATCTTCCCCAGGACTGCAGAAAAACAGACGCACATGCATGCACACACACAAACACACGCACACACACACATTCAACAATGCAATTACTCACAGAGCTGCATACTGCAGGCATGCTGCACCACTCTCAGGGGAAGATGCATGTGACAATGAAGTGAAATGTTGGACAACATTTTAATTCCTCCCCCAAAAAACAGCAATGATTTTGAATATTTACAGTAAGTTTAGATGGATTATTTTGTTTATTTGTTTGTCAAAAGCTTGTTTAAAAAAAAAAGCTTGCACAAAATGTAAAATGTGTGTTTTTCCTGAGGAAATATGGCCCTTTTTTTGCTGTTTTTCTGTTTTTTTGGGGTCATTAAACATACAGTCATGTTAGAATGCTCCAGCCTCTTAGACCCTCAAGTCAAGACCAAGGAGAATCAGATTAACCAGACTTTTTAAGATCACAAAACATTCACAATAAGGATAAAAAAAAAATGACGAGAGCAAATATGCACTGCATGACCAGAGTCCACCAGCATCTGTTAAAGCACAAGGTTTGTCTGTCTTTACGGAAAACCACTGCAGATGCATGCAACACACCACATGAAGCCTGTGGAATCAGAAACCAAGAGTGGGAGTAATGAATCTGCAGTCAGCCTTCAGCTCCCTCAGGATGTGTATGTGTGTGTGCGCATGGCTGGTAGCGTGGGATCTGGGAAAACATAACCTTGAGACACTCTCCTTCGTTGTCTGTCTTGTGAGAGAATCTCTTGCCTGGAACTAAAACACTAGCTGCATAAGCGATGACATGGTCAATAAAGCATGACATGAGCTGCACAGTTAAGGACAGGTAAAAATACAGCAACTACTGCCTCAGGCTTGTTTGTTCAGACTGGTGAGTTGATGTGTGTTACTGTAGACACACCTTTAGACACAAGCAGACAAGAACTGCTCACGTCAAGATCAAATAGTTGCCTCGAAGGAGCTCTGAGAGAACTCTGTGCATGTGAGAGATCGTAACACAAACAAGAAGACACGTGTGGTTGCAGCCAGCAGTGGCCTATTGATAAGTATGCACGGTATGTCTGTGGAGGCCAGAGGGCCTGAGACTGAAACAAGCAGCTATTGTGGTCCAATACCAGGAATGCCAGCACTCTCTAAATCAAGCAAGGATAGGAGGATTAAAAACAGACAATATCACTGTAAAACAGATTTCCTTTGTCCAGCTTACTCTCATCAGGCAGCTCGTTCTCCGTCTCGTCCCGCTCCATCTGTCTGCACCAGCCCTCCATACGTTCGGTCTCAGCTTGCAGCAGCTTCAGGAACCAGCACCCGTCTCGAGGGCACACCGATCGACTGATGGC
Organism: Simpsonichthys santanae; assembly: GCA_031762415.1. Lineage (NCBI taxonomy): Eukaryota > Metazoa > Chordata > Actinopteri > Cyprinodontiformes > Rivulidae > Simpsonichthys > Simpsonichthys santanae. The sequence continues at coordinate 16,659,828 of JARVLU010000600.1, read as the reverse complement.
CTCCAAAGATTCCACCTCTGGCTCAGGTACGCTGTCCATCCAGGGGTCCGGAGGAGGCAAGATGGATGGGTCAAAGCCCACCTCCCCGTACTCATCGCCGGCGCAGGCGTGGTAGTGGTTCCCCGAACCCTGGATGCTGACTGTGGAAGTTGCGGCATCTCTGGAGTGCTGGCGTGGCATGGTGGCACACAGACGTGGCGGCAGCTCAGGGGCGTCTGTTGGGTCATCGAGATCCGCCTGTACGGCCGTGGTTACGCTGTTGGACCGGGTCATCCGGCGGTGACTAGTGGAGAACGCAAAAACAAGGCTAGGTGTGAAATATATTATGATACATTAGTTTATTTTCTTCAGTAATATATTATTCCCACACATTCCTGGAGATGCTCCCGGGAGAGAAAAACTGAAATCATGATCTCAGCGATTTCTTCACCGATAGTGATGAATAGCTTTTGTCGTGTGGACCGTCTTTTCTGTGGGTGGGTGTTTTGTCACCTGTCTCATTCAGAAGCAGCAGAGTGTGAAAACATCTGTCACACCATAAACCCCGTTGGAAGGCCAGATGAACACTCACACAAACACAGCACAGGGATAAAAACACACCCTTTCACACACCTGGGACGCTGCCACGGACTGTTTGGCTCAGAGACGTTGTGCCACTGCCTGCCAGGCTTTGCTAAGTCCTCCAGAACTTTGTGCAACAGCAGAAACATTAACACACATGTGCAGGGGTCTGCAACCTTTACGATCAAAAGAGCCATTATACGCCTTCGTTCACGACATTAAATGTGTCCGGAGCCGCAACAACCTGCTACAGCTGTGGTTATCAAGTGATGGCCCATGGGCCACTTCAGGTTTGCTGGAGGGGGCATTTGTGGACAGTAGGGTTGACATTATAAAGCATGAAATATATAATAATTTTTAACATTTATTAAAGAAAAAGACCAGATTCTTGTAAATTTGTGTGGGGAAAAATCAGTGTTTACTTTTTTATTATTAGTATTTATAAACTATGCAGACAGTTCTTCATATAAAGAAATAAATCATCAAGTTAAAGTATATTTTACTTTTCGTACTTGCTCCATTGTTCACGCATAAAAGCAATGACAGGAAAACAGTTTGAACTAATCCTGTTTTTGTTGTTTGTACAACCAATACAATTCAGGTTTATGTCAGTTTTGTTCAAAGGTTGAAAGAGCCACTGCAGAAGAACCAAAGAGCCACATGTGGCTCTAGATCCACAGGTTGCAGACCCCTGCACATGTGCAATGATTAAATAAGTGCACACGGTTGGCTATGCTGTGTAGAGCTTCTCACCGGCAATGAATAGAAGAGAAACGAGAGCTCTTGGTTTGACAGCTTACAGTGATCATGACACAAATTGATATGCATCAACTCAATTCTAACATGTAACACCATCCAATACTTTAATTTAAGGTAAATAAAAATAAATCTGCCAATTTGGGCTTAAAGACTTGCTTTCTACAATAGCCAGCCTGATAAATGCGCTCACACCAAACATGACCACAGTCTTTTTCCACACAAGAAAAGGCAGCGTGACCTGCCTGCAACGTGCTGCAAACCATCAGCCCATCTCCAGACAAACACTCCTCCACAACCAGTCATCTTCACTTCCCTTTCCCCCCCCCCTCCCCTCATTCATCCCTCCTCTGCTGAGAACAAGAGAAAGAGAGGCAGGAACAAGGGAGTGGCATCGGACAGATCAAACAGAGCGAGAGAGACAGAGCGTGTTCTTTAATGTGTGCATACCAGCAGGCCCATGTGTGCGAGTATGTGTGAAGAGCAGTTAAAGAATAACTCCGGCTTGCAGGTGTTCAGTTCTAATGACCTCAGCTTGCTTTCTATCAGCCTCCTAACAACTTCCTGCAGGGCCAGAGCGAGGCCAAACACAACCCAGACAGATACACAGACACGTCAATAGACAGGATGCAAAGAAGTAAGACATTTAAAGAGGAAAAAAGTCACATTTTGAGACTGTGGAGAAACTATAACGTCTGTAAAAGTGTCCAGGGGCAAGCAAAGACACAAAAATATCACCCTTTGGCGACCCACAAGCCTAAATATACTATTCTAAAGCCATATTACATTTATTTTCTAAATAATTAATCAACTTCTATTTCATTTTTACACAGGCTGGCATCAAAAACCTCATCATATAAACAAAGAGTTAAAGTAAAAAACATTTATCATTGACAATAGGACATTTGTTCACATCTTTTACAACCTGTTTACAATGCATCTGTTATCCCAAGAACACATACCAGGGGGTGACTAAGGTATACAGCTTCTCGGTAGAAATCCTTAAACGGTTACGCAGAAGCAAAAGCAACAGCCAGTGTAACAGGGACTCTACTTTAGGGGCAGATGCATCCAAAAAAGACTTGAAGCATGCAAACAGGTAAATGATCAAGAACGAAACGGCATAAAATACTGCCCAACACTAAACATTAACCAGAAGGAAAAGCACAGGATGCGATGCTGTATTAACAGCCTTTGCAGTCCAGAAGGTGTCTGAATGAGTTAATATTTGGCTTGGCGACTCATGGAAATCTGAGCTTGGTCAATCAGTTGAGACCTCCCTCTTTGAGAAATCCCCCTCACATTCTCTGACACCGTTCGTGTGTGCGTTTTTAAGCGTCGCTGTGACCTTTGATTAAGGCTGATCTCCCCGTTGGATGCCTGAAACAAACAGCACCTTGACTACGGAGCAGAAGCGTGTGCTGCCATGCTAAACCGCTCCGCTTTTCTCACCGAACAGAAAGGACACTGTATTGAGACAGTGAATGAAAAGAGGACAAAGAGGCCATAAATGCCTCTGTGCCTCATCAGAGGCCTTCGTTATGAAACGGTCCGGAATAGACTGCCCGTCCTGAAACGGTAACGCGCTTTTGACAGCACGCTGAAGCCAACTGTCTCTCTCCTCACTCCTAAACATACACAAACACACAGGCTCAAAGAAGTCTGAATCACAATACGTCGAGCAACAGATGGCTGTCAACTCGCCCCCTCCACCTTCTAAACTCCACCACATCCTCTAGCCCAGCTGTCGCTTGGGGCCCCTGGCTGTGCGGACTCTGACGCCAACCTCTCTTGAACTGGGACAGCTGCTGAGGAGTCCCCAATCTAGAAGAGGGGGTGCTAAAGCTTATACCAACCCCTCTCTTTCCCCATGAGTCTATCTCATCTCTGCTTTCAGGCTTATCCAGTTTCACTTTGTGTCTCTACTCACCATCGCTCATCCTCCACCTGAATTCCTATGGACTGGAATTTAGACTGTTCCTCTGTTGGCCCTTCTTCCTCTGGGTCCACCTAACAGGAAGGAGGAAACTGTCACACTTTAGCCGGAGTCGTATTTAGCATTTTGACTGAAAGTTCATCTACAAACCTGAATTCCAATGGAGAGGCACTTGCGGAGCGCTTCTTTCTGCGCATTGCTGTCAGCCGTGACGGTGGTGGCTGTGGTGGTGATGGTGATGGTGCTGTTGGTGACGTGCTGGCTGGCGGGGCCGTGCACCTGAGCGTTAGCTGCTGCTATGGCTGCTGTCAGGGCTTTCATGCTGTCAATGCTTTCTGTCGAGTTGGAAAGACCTGGCTGGGAGCTGATGCCCGTTCGCTGGCCAGAGCCCCCATCCATGTAGGCGTCCTGAGCGGACTCGGTGCTGCTTTGGGCTGTTATGGATATGAACGGTTTGGATGGTGTGGTTCTCGGTGGGACAGGGGGTGGTGTCTTTTTGTATGTGGTGATACATGATGATACTGCAGAGAAGGGCAGAGAAAATACAAACAATTTAGACATCTTGAAGGTTATGAACTTTAAATATACTTGCTAAATCCTTAAACAACCCACGTTTGAAGAAATGGAGTTTAAATTCTGACCATAGCAATGAGCTAACAGCTAGCTTGAGCACGGCCAAGTGGATTGCCGGCCGCCATCTTAAAGCAACTCCAAACTCAAAAACATTATAACATATGTAGGTTATTATACAAAACAATTCATAAAAAAGCACTAAAAGAAAAACAAAGTCTATGTGGGATCAAACTTCTAGAACTTGATTCGCTTTTGAGCTATTCCGTTAGTAAAACTGAAATTCAACTGTAACACTAATGTAGCTTTTAGTGATTACATGTCATATTTTTTATACAAAGTTGAATATGTTAAACAGAGCAAGATTCACTGTTGATGTTGCACATATGAGATTTCAGTGGTCAGTGTAATCCTGAAGCTGCGGGTGTGAGAATGGCACCTGGTGTAAAACAATTTGATAATCTTTCCTAGAAGTTCACCAGCTGTGGACATCCTTATAGGAAGGAGCAGTCAAAAGAAAAACAATAACAAAATATGTCACTTTTAAACTTTTTGTCCAAATCTTGGCGTCAAACAGACAGTAGAATACAGTGAACTTTGACAAATCAGTACTGCATCTACAGTATAATGGGATTATTATGTCAGCTACTTGACCCACTGATCTACATGGTTAAGCTCTCTCAACAGTCTAATACAATTTGATAGTGCTGACTATGTTAATAGCTGCTTAAGAGCTTTACTTTTGATTGCACAAATAATTACCGCAGAAGGAAAATGATCTATAAGATATCAGTCAGGGAGCTCTATGCAATCTAAGCAAATATCTATAGAGAAATGTCACCAGGGCTGCGCTCCGTAACATACTCATACTTTCTGTCAGCATTCTCTCCTTCTCATGTTACAGCCACAGGTCCTGTGCAGACAATGGAGGCTCTCACACACCCTGAGTCAGAACCCGTCTATTGAAACACGGTAACAGACAAAGAAAACACAGCCTGTCTACAGAGGGACAAAAACCAGCCATCTCCTAACAACGTTATGGCTTGGAATCTCCTTCCCGGACTGGTGCTGTCAAAAACTAGGTCGCGCTCCCCGTGCTCTCAGCAGCAAAACTAGGGCAGCAGGCTTCCTGGATCTCTTTAATCCCTACAAAAGACAAACATCCTACCGAGGTGGGATTGTGGCAGAAAACCATTGGCAGCCACACCCAGCACCTGTAGCCATGTCTAAAACGATCGCAGAGGGTTCGTGTTTGTTTTGCCTTCTGTCTACCTGTATATAGCAGAGGCCTTAACATTAATGGAGACGAATAGAGCTGACTTCATGTTTTCAGTTTGTCAGCCACCAGCCTCCAACTGCCCTCCCACCTCCCTCTTGATTGGATGATATCCGACATGATTTCAGTCTGGCGTTGACAAGCTGGAAAGAATTCAAGTAGCCTGCACCGAGATGAGATCACAAGGTTGTTAATGCGGTGTACCAAGCCACTAAAAAGACTGACTGTATTTTCTCCAACAGATGAATTTCACGTTTTACTGAGATACAAAGAAAGCAGGAAATACTACTAAAGCCATACAAATGGAAAATCAAGTAAGTATATCAGGGTATGCAATAAAGCCTCAATATAATAATTTGGGCAATTATTACGATTGATGAGTACCGTACTTGCCGCTGTAAACGTTGCACCGCCGCATCAGTCCAAATATGTCTAATAATGTGGATAAAAACATAAATATGTCGCCTCGTCGTGTAAGTCGCATCTATTATGCAACACAGCTGACACATTGCGTTTGTTACGTGTCACCGCTGACCACCCGGAAACGTGAGCCGGTGTTGTGCCAAATATCAATGGGCTGCCAAATGGCGGCCACGGGAGCGTGCAGGGGAAGACTTTAACAAAAATTAACACCTAAAAACAATTATTTGTTTGCTCAACATTATAGGAAACGTGCGTCTCAGATTAACCTTTCCTTAATAAATGCACTTTAATGGTCAAATCAGCTGCATTTCACCTGGGCAGCGCAGCAAAATGCAGCTGATTTGAAGTTTGCTCCAGGAGTTCCAGAGGAGAAGAAGGTGGCCTGTATGGCAAGCCAATTGTCTCATTAATAGCCACTTTTACCTATTAATGAGACACTTGGCTTGCCATATTAGTCGAGGGCCCTCTAGTGGCTG
>JARVLU010000600.1:16615353-16632437 GCA_031762415.1 Simpsonichthys santanae | reverse complement strand
ATATATATAATTCTTTTTTTGTTGAGACTTTACACAGCACATATGATTAAAAAACACTTGATTCATCACAAATGAGTTCAAATGTAACAATGCGTATTTTGCGACTAAATAACGGAGAAAGTCAGTATCCAAAAGATACATGTCAGTGGGAAATTTTACATTATAACTTCAAACAGTCAAAAAATGGGGATATTCTTTTTTGAATCTAGTTATTACAGGTGAGAATAGAAAGTGCAAAAACCAGAACTGCTGGGATTAGTATTATCTCAAGCATATCAAACAGCACCATTAGCTTCTGCAGTTTTGATTGGAAAAAAGAGGTCTAAATAAAAGAAAAGCTTTTGATAACTTGCTAGAAATTTGTGAGCTGAGTGGATCGAGAGTGTAGACGGTATGAAGCTGTCCTTGAATAATTTAAATTGAGCAAAAGAAAAGAAAAAGGAATGGGTTTAAAGCTCATTTCATTGTGTTATTTGTGGATATAGACTGTACAGTCAAACAAGTGCAAGTGTGAAACTGTAGAGGCAAAAGTCAGAAAAGTTAGTTTGTTAAAAAGCAGGAGGGATTTAAAGACCAGCAACACATCTTCTTCTTCTTTATTTAAATAAATGCTGGTCCTCTGTGACATTCTCCTGTTAGACCATAGTCTCTGACAGAACTTGAAGGGAGGTCTCAAGGGTCCATCACTCAGATAGTGAAGCAAAATGTTGCCTCCGGGGTTTGGATGGGAGTACACACCTAAACTACCCCAGGCAAAAAGGTACGTTAAGCTTCTCTGTCACTCCAAACATGGCAGAGCATGAAGAAGTAATGGAAATCCCAAATGTCAACCACATGTCACAGCAACCGGAACAATACGAGGCTTCTACCATAGAAATAAATGGAAAGTTACATGTAACAAGAAAAACACTGGTGAGTTTCTTGTGTCAAACTGAAAAGAACACAAAAAGTTTTAGTATTTGTAAAACAAAACAACAAAAAAGGCAGCAACAAAATTGCCCTGTAGTGACTGGTCCAAGGTGAACCCCGCCACTCACACAATGACCACTTGAGATAGCGCCCTGCAACCCAAAAAGGAAACAATGGGAAAAGAAAGATGAATGAATGGTGAAATGGAAAGAGCAAGCCATGGTAAAGGGGGAGACTGGAGGGATTCTGAATGTGCTCCTGGTTTAATTAGCCAGTTTGAACATCAACATATCTGAGCTCCAGAATATAGAAAACAAACATATACAGTACACTAATTAGGAGACTAGGTCTCTGTAGAATGGTGACCTGATTGTTGATTTGAGCTACAAATATGATTTTCTTCTCACTTCCTCACCTCAACAAACAGCTGTTTAGTGTGGAGGTCGATAACAGAGAGCTATGAGCCCCTAGATTCCCACTAACCTGGCTGATGGTGCTCATAGCTCTCATGTAGCTCTCATTTCGGGAACGAAATTTAGGCGAGGCCAGCAGCCCTGCCGGGTCCAAGCTGTCCAGGCTCCTATTGATGGAAACTTCGCTCACCGCCCGCAAGTAGCTGTGACTTCGGATCTGCAGCTTGGGTGAGTGCTCTGTGGAAATTCTGCAACAAGAAAAAGGAAAGAGGAAAAAAAAAACAGCGGGAAAAAAAAATTAAAATAGTTGGAGCCATACAGACATAAATCAAATGTTTACAATGTACATTATATGATACACAGATACATATACAGACTGACAACTGCTCTTTTCTAATCAACAAGCCATACCATACCATTTTATTTATAGAGCCCTTTAAACAGCGACAAGGCCAACCAAAGTGCTGTACAAACAAACAACAGGCAACACATAGGCAACATACAAAATGAAGTACTTAAAAAACAGAATATAGACATAAAATCATCGCAGATAATAAATATAACGACCAAACAGCAGTAGTTTCAGTCTATCCTTGAAGGCACTTTTGAAAATGCTTAACTTTGGGAACACTAGCATTCCTGTCAGGATGATGAAGATAAAGTGTGCCTGTAGACTGATCTTAATTTACATCATTTTGTAAAACAAACACAAAGAAAGGTCTAAAGATGGACACATAACCTGTCTCCACAGAAGATAAACAGCTATTAGCCCCTACCTGATTTCTCAGCATGCGTCACACCTACTGTATGTGCACCCACATGTTTGAATAAGTGTTAAGGATTGTGTCAGTTTAGGTTACACAGCAACTGGGTGAAATTTATTAATCAGGGTTGATTAAACTAAATCTGGCTTGTTATCAACTGGATGAATATGGTAGCTACCATATTTTTTGCTGTATAAGTCGCACCTTTTTGCATAAATTTGCAAGTCCTGCGACATATACACCGAAGTGATTAATATACGTTTTGCCCCAATATTTATAACCCAATTTTTGGCTGAGATGTGACAATTTCATTCATTCTGACATGGAAAATTTTGAACACTACCATTTCCAGCCACTAGAGGGCCCACGCGCAATATGGCAAGCCAAATGTCTCAATGATAGGTAAAAGTGGATTTTTTTGTGTGATGCACAAAATACAGCTGATTTGACCATTATAGTGCATTTATTAAGGAAAAGTTCAAATGAGACACACCTTTACTATGATGTCGAGCAAACAAATAATAGTTTTTAGGTGGTTATCTTGGGAAATTCCGAAGGAATGCACAGCAAGTCGTCCGTCTGCATGCTCCAGCAGCCACAAATGGATTTCTGAAATGCAGCTGATTTGACCATTAAAGTGCATTTATAAAAGAAAAGCTAAACTGAGACGCACCTTTGCTGTAATGTCGAGCAAACAAATAATTGTTTTTAAGTGTTAATTTTGTTAAATTATTGTTAAAGTCCTCCTGTGCACACTCCTGTGTCCACCATTTGACAGCCAATCCATTTTTGGCACAGCACCGGCCAACATTTCCAGGTGCTCAGTGATGATGCATAACAAATGTGACGCATCAGCGGTGATGTATAATAGATGCAACTTGTATGACAAAACAACTTATTTATGCTATTTCCACTTTATTAGACATTTTTGGACTTTGCGACTTATACGGCAGTGCCACATGTATGATGGAAAATACGGTAATACTGCCATCTTACAGAAAACAAAATGAAATGAAGAAACTCAATCCAATGCTTAAACAGGATTCTTAAATTAACTGCAAGAGCCAAATGTGCAATTTTCCAAGATTTGGTCTCTTGTTTTCATACACAAAGATCTAAGAACATCACACGGAGCTGTGATGTGCAGCTCCTGCTCTCTGCCTCCAGGTCAGATCTCTTTAATTATGCATATCCTCCTTAAAATAGAGCTCGGTTGCCACAGCAAAGCAAACCAGAGTACCGGTAGTCATCCCTGGATGGAACATTGGGAGATAAAGGTGAACCGGAGGGACAAGCTATTAAGATCTAAATAAGGGTTTTAAACTGACAGTCATTAATTCTCACACTTATATATCAACTGAGTGTGTTTAGCAGTTCATTCTTTGCTATATTAACTTTTACATTAGGATGTATTAATAATAGATGTACTTTTAATACAAACAATCCCAATTCCAGAAAAAAATGGACATTGTGTAAAAACAGACAAAAAACTGAATTTAATGATTTATAAATCACCCATTTTAGAGAGAAATATTGTCCTAGTCTTGTCTTATGAAGGATTCTAGTTGTTAAATGGTCTTCTGTGCTGGATTTTTTTTTGTTTTATGATGAAATAAATGTTTGAAATTGGTGAATGTTCGAGACTGCAGGCAGGTCAGTTCAACACTTTGACTCTTCTACTACTAACATATATTGTACTGTTGTAACAGACACAGTATGCAGATTTAGCATCGTCTTGCTGAAATATGCAAGATATTCCCTGAAAAAGATGTCTGAACGGACGCAAATGTTCTAAAGCCCACACATCCTCTTCTGCACTGTTTCCTTTCCAGACTATTCCTTCGCTACCAATGCACCCCCATACCATCAGAGAGGCATGTTTTTGGACAGTGTGCTGATAACAGGCTGGATAGTCCCTCTCCTTTTAGTACAAAGGACGTGGCATCTATGGTTCCTAAAAATAGTGTAAAATTTTAATTTACCTGACAAAAAAGCAATCAGTTGGCTCCTTAGATAAATAATGTTATTAAATGACTTTATATGTACGGTATATGAATGTTTCTGTTCAGAGTCTTGAGATGACTTCTGTTGTGATTTGGTGCTATATAAACAAACTACCTACATCTTATTTCACCACATATTTTAACAAATATTACTTCCACCAACATGTCTTTTGGTGTGATTGCAAGTAAAAATGTGCATATTTCCTTGCATTTCTGTCTTCAGCTAGTCCCCAGCAGTCACAGCCCAGTGAGATACTATCTTCAAAGTACAGTATAAGGTTTTAAAGCTGTCACTTTGTATCCACAGCATTTTCTTGCTTTCAGCCATCTTCTTCCAAATCATCTTTTATTATCTGTTCTAGTTTCATTCCTTTACGTTGTCTCATTGTCTCTTTCATCATACCTCACTTTATCGTAAAATCCTAATGTAGTGTCGTAGGAGGAAAGGAAGGTTATGTCTTCTTAGTGTGACAGAAAACAAACATGATGAAATGTACTGCAGGTAGGGGGTAAATTAGATCATGGCAACAAAAAAACAAAAAAAAAAATCCTCCGTTGTCTGTGCTTTCCTTTGTATTGTGCAAGAAACTGTCTTAGCAATTCAAATACTTGGTGTTTGTGTATCATGTGTTTGATAAGGAGAACGACTTTAATAAAACACTATTGTGTGTTCTACTGGATGAGCGTAAACAAACCACATAACAATTCAGAATCAATTCCAGACTAGACAAGGACAAAATGGTCACTCTGAAATATATGTCACTAGAAAACGGATTATTTAGTCATTGTGTGTGACGCAACCGACTTGAGCCCGCTCCTCGAAAACAGCATGAAAACAAGTTGTCAGCAGCACCCGACTCAACTCTATCTCCAATGTGCAGCACTGCAGTTTGGTTTGTTTCACTGGGTTCTATCAAATGATGATGGCATTTCCCGGGCTTCACTAAAGTCATTAGTGGGCCCCAAGCTGTGCCGCATGTTCTTATATAAGACTGTGCGTTTGTGTTTGTGCCAACAGTAACAATGGCTGGGTATACACTTGTGCTCTTCACATCTCGGAATTATGTTCATCCATTTTTTTTTCCTCCATTTGTGTGAATTATAATGTAAAGTGTCTCCAATTAGAATAAGTGAATACACTTATTCTTATATAATACAGTATAGGACATTTTGTACTGCTTTAGAAATAGCAGATGGCGCAGCCTTGTGAGTAACTGATATCTGTCATTGTGCAAATGTTAACAGCATTACAACAAAAGCAACTTTTATTTCCTCAAGAGTATAAATCCTTTTCCACTCTAATTTCACAGCATAAACTGTGGACATACCAAAGTGCCTGATAAATGTTTTAACCCTCTATAAAGACGAGGAGATAGTACATTTCAGATTATTCCATCATTTTCAGCCAGCTCACGATCAGTCTCTATTTTAACTTAGGGTGCACACATTATGTATTTTAATTTCTGTTTGTGCACAAAATTTTCTAACTCAGCAGTTCATACCTTTTTAAGTTGTGGAGGGAAATTAGCACTTGATGAGAGTTTTAGACGTGTCATTTAGAGTATATCTGGGACCAGATCAAACTCTTTTCACTGATACAATCTTTCTGTGCTGACAATAACAGTCTCTCATATTCACTGTGATCATATAAAAGCTTTCTCTCCTTATTTTAACACAGGCATATCCTGCCATGTTTCCACTGTGCTGAAGAACTGTCGTTTCCTTGAATTCTATTTACAACATTTTGAAATTAATTTATAAAGATTTTTCTGTTGCTGTTTCAGACACTACTCTCGCAAATTGGCAGTTGAACTTAATACACAATGAAAATGTCAAAATGTATTTTCTATTTATTTAAACCCAAGTTAGGTTGTAAAAACCTTGTAAAATGTTGCACCTCAACACAGCCATGTGGGTAAGTGTTACAATGTCAGATTTTGTGTAAAAGCAAATTGCTTTCTTTCCACTGTAGCTTCACGGCTCTTAGCCAGTGCACTGGATTTTCCAAATGCAAAAACACTAATATGGGCTGAAGCTAATGTTTCTTTTTAAAGAGAAAACAAATTTCAGAGAGATTAAATTGCTGAGTACCTCAATCATAATGTTACTGATGAAACAGATAAACTGCTTTAAAGAGGTTAAATCTATGGATGTAGCTACTAATTTTTAAATCCCTTTACTGCTAGACTATTTGTTTTCTCAACAGCCACTTCCAAATTTCCCCTTATTCATGAAGAAATCAAAACGTGAGGTGAAGTCAGCTACTAATCAAAGGCAGAAGTGGGGACCTGTGAATTTAAAAATACTTCAAGCTGTGTGACCGAATAGCTCACAAAAAAATAAATAAATAAATAAATAAAATAAAATCTTTCAAAAATGTCTTACTTCTTGAGAAATATAAAGTGTGCCGGTGCCCATTTTCAAGAACAAGGGTTGTAGCAACTACAGGGGAATTAAGTTGATGAGTCACATGATGAAGATCTGGGAGAGAATTGTGGAAGCAAGACTTAGACAAGAGGTGACTATCTGTGAGCAGCAGTATGGTTTCATACCAAGGAGGAGCACCACAGATTCCATCTCTGCTTTGAGGATGTTGATGGAGAAGTACAGAGAAGGTCAGAAACAACTCCATTGCATCTTTGTGGATTTAAAAAAAGCCTATGACAGAGTGCTGAGGGGGAGGTATGGTATTGCTTGAGGAAATCTGGAGTGGCAGAGATATACAGGATGTTAGATTGGTGCCGGACACGTATGAGGACAGCAGGACAGTGGTGAGATGTGCTGTAGGAATGACAGTTTCATGGTGAAGGTGGGAGTGCATCAAAGATTGGCACTGAGCCCCTTCTTGTTTGCTCTGGTGATGGACCGACTAACAGATGAGGTCAGGCAGGAATTCCCATGGATTATGTTTGCAGATGATGTGATCTGTGGTGAGAACAGGGAACTGGTGGAAGAGAACTTGGAGAGGTGGAGATATGCACTTGAAAGAAGAGGAATGAAAATCAGCTGTACTAAGACAGAGTACATGTGAGTGAATGAGAGAGAGGCAGGTGAAACAGTGAGGCTACTAGGAGCAGAGGTCATAAAGGTGCAGGACTTCAAAGATTTAGAGTCCACTGTTCAGGAAAATGGGGAATGTGCTAATGTGGTGAAAAGAAAGTCCAGGCAGGATGGAGTGGATGGAAAACAGTTTCAGAAGTGATTTGCGACAAAAGGGTGTCAGCAAATGTCAAAAGAAAAGTTTACAAAACCAGACCAGCTACATTATATGGTCTGGAGACAGTGACACTGACAAAAAGACAAGAGACGAGGAAGAGGAGGAACAGTGGGTATATTGGTAGAAGGTTGTTAGAAATGCATCTACTAGGAAAAAGACAAAGAGGAGATATAAGAATGCTCTTAGAGAGGACATGGAGGTAGTTGGAATGTGGACAGAGGACGCAGAGGACAGAATGAGAAGGAGGAGGATGACTCGCTGTGGCAACTCCTGAAGAAGGAAAAGCCGAAAGGAGAAGAAGAGAAAGAAGATAGAAGAAGAAGAAGAAGAAGAAGAAGAGCAGAGGAACTAAAAAGACAAAACAGTATGTATGAGATTGTAGTGAATAAGTAAACTAACAATAAACCACATAGGTGAGTAACACGGACTACTTCCATCTTACTTTTCTCCTTAATTTTACTTTTGTATTATGTGTTTTTGACTGTTCTACTTGTTTGGCAAGTTTTTTTTATCACAACTAAACATTTTGTTCAGAGGCATTCAAATACACATGAATACATGCCCACGGGCACATTATAGAAACACAGTTTTATTGAATAAAATGACTAGATAGATGGCAGATGCACAAGAACTACTCGTGTACGCTAACCACAAAATTCCAAAATGTCACTTCTTCAAGTGGAAATAAAACCCTGAAAACTGAGGGAACAATTGAAAAAAAAAAGAGAGGCTTCACTTTCAACACACACTCACTTGAGCGTAGTCATCTCTGTGAGGGATGGCTGCGTGGCCTTCAGGTAGCTGGCTCTTCGTGCTTGCACCTTGGGCGAGGGTTTAGGACTGCAGTCTGAGTCGCCACTGTCTTCCTCTGCCATTGCCTTGATGTAGCTACCGCTGCGCATTCGCCGGCATGGGATCTCGTCATCCTTCCCCAGTGGAGAGAAACCACTCCAGTCATCTTGAGGCACCTGTAGAGAAGAGGTGAGGTTGCTTTAAAAGGGAATGAACACTTATTCCTTTTTACTCTTGTTCAGCAGATACAAATATGAATACACGGCCACGATAAACGTTGTGCAAATCTGTGCAATAATAGTTACAACATCAATGCAAGGACTTGAGCATACCATTAGCCTGACAATGATGACCTTCTTTTGTCTGTCCTGTGAAATGTGCTGCATATCAAATCTTGGGGAATTAAGCGTTTTGACAAAACATCGCAATAGCCTGGTCTGTGTCTGCTCTCCTGCTTTTCACACTTTCTAATGAAGGTAAAAATAAAAGAAGGCAAAGTCATCTCCGAGCCCTAATCTAAAAGAGAGAGGGAGTCAAAGAGAGCAGACTTGGAGAGAGGGGGGAAACACAAAGGGGGTTTTGTTCAGCAAAACCACTGCAGTCCCAATGTGAGTGGCTGTTAGGGCACCAACTCTAAAGGGAAAGAAACGAGATACAGAGTGGGAAAAAAGTGCAAGAGAAAATTTTTCAATGAACTGCTGCTTAGCTAGGAAACCAAGCTGACCTTATTGTCAATGGCAACCATAGACCTTGTTTGGTCTTTGTTCTTGGTAAGGACAAAGTTTACATTAGGGTCAGAATAAATATAATTATTTTAAGGCTTTGTACAGTAAACTAAAGCAAATGAAATATACGGCAGCTCTTAGCTTGGAAGAAGTGTAACATCACACTGACAAGTCTTTCTATGACTGGCTCACTTAGATTTCCATGTTGTTAAAATTCACAAACAAGCAAAAATGTCCTGGCATTACTAAATAAATTCTACTCTTGTTCTTTTAACTCATGCTTTTATCTAAAGCTTTGCTCCCTTTTTGTCTACAATGTGAGCACTCACAGGCGTAAGCAATATGCCTCACTGTTCTCGTTGCCTTGTCTTTCTGCCTCCAGTCTTATACTTTCACCTCTTCCCAATCTGAAGAAACACATGTAAGAGGATTAAAATAAATAAATAAAACTACAATTAAAAAAGTATGCGTGACTCAATATGCTGACATGTCAGAACGCATGTGTCTCGGTTGTTGGAGTGTGTGTGACCACAGGGTTTAGGAAATGGAGCATTTGTTTTCTAGTTTATGTCATCTGAACTCGCTGATTTCCTAATGGCACCATACTGACTGTCGTGACCAAGATGTACACACAGTCAGTCATGCTATGATCACCAAGTCTTGACAGCTGGGCAGATGTAGTTCAATATGACAGTGTGCCATTTAAGCAAAATTAGATTTGTGTTTTAAATATTCTTTCCTGTATGTTATACAGTAAACATAAAGACTGTAATATGCCCTTTAAACTTGCTGCATTGCACAAGAGAAGCTTACTGAATCATTTTTCTGGTACAGTACCGGTAAATGGTAACTATTTTATCCTTCTGTGACTTTTGACACACTACATAGTCTAGATGTCACGGCATAAACATACCCTCTTATATTAACAGTTCAATGCACAAGGACACAAAAGAGCAGATTTCCTGGAATGATTGTAAGAACAAAGGTTTATGATCATACAAAAGAAAAAAAAAATCAACACAAGACCAATGATCAAGGGAATGTCAGTATGGATTATGGGGCATTGCAGGTCTGATCTGTCTGTTTAATGTACATGCACAAATAAGGGCATATTCAAGTCAAAAATGGACAATATAAATGGATGCAAAAAGCAACTGTTGGCTTGGATACATGACATGCAAGAGGTGGGGCCGTTGCAATGGTCCTACCTGTAAGAAATGGCAAGTGCGTCCCTGCTCGGCTTTGACAAGAGCTTTGTCAAGGTTGACAGAGGCCTTTTGGTAGACCTCCCTTGCTCTGCTCACTGTTAGAGTAGAGGACCATGAGCTCTTCTTAAGCTGAACTTGCCCGTCAAGTGGACCCATCAGTGGCAAAGCTGTACTGCTTCCACCGGAGCATGTTGAGCACTTCACATCGTTGTTGCTGCGTGACGTCTTGAGTGACTGGGCGCTAATAGTGTTGTATGACTCCATGAAGTATTGCGACTGGGACTTGTCTGGGTGCCGCCCGATGGTCATGACCCCCGAGGGCATAGTTCCACTGCTGCCCCCCTGTTGTTGATGGTAGAGACACACCTCTCGGTCAAGCATGTCGTCTGAGCTCCAGTATCCTGATATGGCAGTGCGCATTTTCGGTTCTGACTTGGAGCGGTCTTTGCTCTTACTGCGCTTGCTGTGCTTTAGGGTACCAGAGCATGAAGGAGGATCGTCAGTACTTGATTTGTTGCCATTCGTCTTCCCACTCCCTCCACCTCCAGACCCAGAGGGCCCCTCCAGAGAGTGGGACTTGGTGAAAAGCTTCTGAACAGAATGAACAAGGTGACGGATTCGACCAGGGCTGTCACTGCGTTGGTGCTCCACTGCAGTATGCTTGTACTGCAGTGTGTGATAGCCTTCACGTCGCAAAGGTGTTTGGGCCTCAAAATGTTCCAGCAAGTTGGATGGTATGCGATTGTTGTTGTTCCCTCCACTTCCCTTACAGCTCCCTGCTGGCCCAGTGTAAGGCACCACAGCACCGCACTCTTCCTTCAGCTCGTGGTGAGAGCTGTAATGTCTCCGAGGGAAGGTGCAGCTGGTCAGATCAGGATAGGCACTGCACTCAGTCTGAAAGGCATTCCGCTGGGGGTAGCAGGGGTGGTCAGCCGGATGAGTCTCTCCCTGATTGAGAAAGTAGGACCGACGATCCGAGTGCCCCAGAGTCAAGGAATCATACGAGGGGTCACAAGTCACAGGTTGGTGACTGCGGCTGCTGGACAGGCCTTTCATGGTCATTGTGGGCAGGCCAACTCACATCCAACTGTTGCAGCTGAAAGTCTGGAATGGTCCCCAATCAAGCTCTACAAGAAAACACACAACCATGACGAAAAAACAAATGGGAAGAGAGAAACATTAATTATAAATAGCATACATTTGCACACCTAAAATACATTACAACGTATTTTGCTTCAGTCTGAAAAAGGTTCATTTTGACACTTTTTCACGGATGAGAAATCTTGACAAAGTCCTGAACTTTTGCTTCTGTTTTCCGTCTTTTATTTCTATCTTTCAAAACTTTAAAAGAGAAATCCCTAAATATAAATGGCACACGCTACGATGCCCCTGACAAGCATATTTGTCCTCAAGCCTCCTTGTACGTTTTAGTATTTAGTCTGGAAGAATTCAATACAAAAGTGACAGGGGATTGAGCACAGAGAAACACAGAGTGAGCTATATTTGTTCAAAGGTATCATAAAACAAGGCATCCCATAGCTCAAAAATATAATAAGAAACTGGGGATGGGATGTAGACTTAATGTACGCCAGCTCAGTGTGCACACATGTGCATCCTATCCTAGGCAATAAACAACGGCAGCTTGATTGTGCACTTTCAGTCGATATCTTTAGATTTTCTGGAAGGAAAATACCTGGCCAGTAAACATGGCACATAGCTTCTGGAGTAAAGGCAGCTGGAATAAATGACCTTCTCTTACATAGTGTCACAAAAGCAACTGCATCTATCAGCGCCCTTAAACTGCTTCCCTTAATCATCTGAAGCTGCTTGCTGCTGGACCCACACTGTTTTCAATGAAATGAAGGTGAAGATAAGACAAAAAATAAGAGCACAGCATAACACTGTGACAACAATGTGGCTTGAGCCTTAGTGTACAACTCGTTACCACAATTTATTATAAAGCACCTAAGCAAAAGTGGGAGATAAAGAAGTTATAAAATACTGTAGAGTGTAAGAAGCCAGCATGTCAACTTTATTTTTAACAGTTAGAGGACACAGTATAGGTCAAACACAAGATCTATTTGTGTATGTATATAAAGCGAGTTGCACTTATTTATTTATGTTTTTTTTTTTTTAACTATAAGTCGGGTGCTGGATTAATTTAAAAAAAAAAAAAAAAAAAAAAAGGGAAATGGTTCACAATTCTCAGTACCAGAGCAGGGGATTAAATCACTCAGGGGAGAGAACAGCTAATATTTTAGGCTACTCATTGATTGTGAAAGCAAAAAAATGGAAAGCATAGTGATCACACTCCACCCCCACCTGCAATACAGATACACAAACACAGCACATCACCAGGACACACACTTCTGGCAGAGTTCTTGCAGAGTCCAAATAAAAGGTATTCATTGCATTAAACACAGATCCCTTCTGTTGGTTGCTGAAGCACAGAATGTGACCTAAATAAGAGGCCCTTGTGGTGATCTGCTGCCATGTGTTTGGAGCACAGCTGTCTGCAACCCTGCACTAAAGCTGAAAAGCTGAAGTTGAGTCATGTACTATCTTCCTGGGAACCACACACAAACAAACAAAATCACACGTGCACATGCATACAGAGCACCTGACAGGCTGCACGCTGAATTTAGATGCTGCAAGCGTTTTCAACAGGTTTCGGTTTTATTGCATCTGTCAGGTATGGCTTACTCTGACAAACGCTCATAAAGCTGTAGTTTTGAATTATGACCATCACAGCTGACTGACCTATTTGTGTCCTAACATATATGGTTAAACTTTGGAGCACTTCAGAACCTGGACAGGCCTGCTTGAAGAAGCAAGGTTTTGGTTTTAGTTGCCTGTAATCTTTTCACTGAAGCTGCTAGTCAGCCATTTGTCAGTTTGATGTTTAGCTTTGACGTATATATATATATATATATATATATATATATATACTTTTTTATTATGCTATTTATTTCCTTACAAAGCCTTATAATAGACTCCCTGCTTTCATTAGAATATCCTTGGACTTTGCACTTAATGTAATAACTACTACATGAACTCAACTAATTAGAATTGATAATAATCTTATATTTCATGTCATAAGAGAAATAAAAGCCAAGTCACAAAGTCTGATGGGCTTACTGACATTTAAAACAATCCCTGACAAAATGCAGAGAATCAAATCAGTCATGAAGGCTCATTATTTTCTGCACTGAATCAATAAAGCAGGACAAACTGTATTTGGATGCATTTTTTCTCTTTGATTCAGATGTGACAAATAGAGTTCAGAGTATCCCTTTATCTTTTCATTTTTCACCCTATAAGGAAGCTGTTAAGTAATCCTGCTGGGATAGAATCCATCTTTAATGTTCTTTACATCACCTTGAACTTTAAGGTTCCCTAAAGCAAATAAACAAATGTAGTGTTAAAATGCAAATTAACATTGACTTATATATCAGGCTCTCTAAAGGAAGCAGGAGAATCAATATGCCTTAGCGCAAGAGGACTGTTGTTGCTTCTCCTTGCTGACAAAAAACAGTACAGTAAAAGCATGCGGTAAGTACTGAAAGTGGCAGGCTTACATTGGCATTAAACTGCAATATGGAGCTCCTGGATTATATAAAGTCACTCAGGCCTTTAAAAGTCACAAGAAAAGTTGCAATGAATGATCAATCTTCATCTAAAAGCTGAAAACATAAATAAATTACATTTTTACAACTGATCAAATCATTGTATACATTGATTTCATTTTATTGACCTGCGTTTTCCAAAATTTTCATAGACGAGAAAAGAGAAATCACATTTTATTGTTTGTTATCAGGTCAAATGAAGTTACTTTTAATCCAGGAAATGTTTTCATGGTCAGTCACAAATACATGCATGGAAATAAAAAAATACTTAAATGCATATCTTTCTTGAAAAGTCCTTGCAGCATTGGCATTTTTGGCACGCTTGTTTGCTAGATTGTGCAAAGTAAAATATAAAAAGGTATTTACTCTGGCATGAGAATCTGAGCTAAAAAAAAAAAAAATTCTGTATGTAAATATTAAACATTATTTTATAGACAAGTTATATGAAATTTTGACAGCATTTTTGCGTAACTGATTTAGGATGCCTGCATTGTATTTATTTCTTAAAACACATCTGTGCTAAATCAGAAAACAATTATTTTTTGTCTTAATCTGCAAATGTGTGCAGGAAAGCTCAGTTCTGTCTTGCAACAGGTTGGATATTTATATACTTTATAAAATTTGGGAAAAGTAACTTTAAACAAATGTATTCAGTGAAGGGATTGGGCACTTGAATAAACTTAATTCACTATTCTGCAGGGAGGCGTTAAATGTATGGACAAGCCTTGACCAGATATCCAATTAATTTTGTTGAGATATTCTGAGAAGCTTTGATAAATTCTCAGCAACGTCAACAAAACACTGCAATTCCTTTATGTTTGTGTGATGCTTTTTTAAAATTCATGATTAGCTACAAAATCATGCCAATCTGATGTCACCTTCTCATGAATACAACAGATTTACCTTCTAACACATAAAGCTTTTCTATGAAAACACTTTTACTCTATTATTACACATTTAAACAGCATTTCTTAACAGTCGTTTAATGCAGAAATAGTTTATTTCTGCTGAATGTGTTGGTTGCATTATGTGACTACATGCCTTCTCAGATGAATTGATGTTCCTGTTTTCTATAAGACAGCTCCTTTGTCACAACCAAACTATAATTAGGCTGATTGTCAGGGCCCTTTCTGAGAAATGGAGTGACTGTGTGGAGTTTCGGCTCAGGAGCAACCCAACACATCCTAAAGACAAACGTCTCCGGTGATGAGGTCTATTTGAGCAAGGTAAACAAATTAACAAAGGCATTAAGTCTAGAAAAAGCATTGTGTTGTCACAAAGGCTCTCACTGATTAATGTGAGAAACTTCACTAAGAAAAAAATAACATAACTGCAGCAAGACATGAAAACAATCCCGAGAAGCAAGTTACAAGAAAATAAGCATTTATTATTAATATGGTTATGTTGTCTTGAAAATATAGTGCAATCAAACATATAAATGCTCTTAAAGATTTCTTTGCCCAAAACATATTACTTCCATTTCTCATCAAAATGAATATATTCATTCAGGAATCTGTTGATCTTTAAAGGAAAAACAGATTAAACAGAGCTTGACACTTGGCTTTGACTTGATAACAAAAGGCCATGACTCCAGTGAGATTACTTTTGTGTGGTTTAAGGTTGAATCCATCATCGACATACAGCAGAAACCAAGAAGGACGGCAGCTCAGATCTCTTCTTTTCATTTTAAAGGTTACATTTACAGTAAGATAACAACAAAAGTTACTTTTATAAGGCAGAAATGTGACATCTTGGAGCATAAAATTTATTAAATATTGCATATTTTAGGTGGACAATAAGTAAAGTAAGACAGAAATTGCCAACGGTGATGTTTAATTTAAAAAATAAATGTCAGCTCAACAGCAAGCATCTGTTTAACGGATAATGAGAAATATTTGGTAGGCCTGTCGCAATAAACAATAAATCAATTAATCGCATGATAAATGACAATTATCAACCTCATCTTCGTTTATTGGCTTTATCGTTTCTTCATGTCTCTTTCTACTGGACACTGAATGACAAAAGGCTCAAATCTGGTGCTCTTCACTGACCCCTCACTTTCTCTTTTCTCTTTAAAATCCATTTATCCATCCAAAATCACGTTTTTGGATCATTAAAAGCAGCTAGGCTGAGAAGCTAAGCTACGAGCTAAGCTAACAGGCTGACCTTGCTGAAAAAAAAAATTGTCTTGTGGAAGCTCCAAACTTCATGGTTGAAACCAGTGCCTTTGTATAAAAAGTGGTTTTTCTCTGCAAAAAGAAGCTGAGAACTTGTTTACTGATTTTTTTAAAATTACAATGTAATTCTCCTTGCCATTTTCATAACACATTTTTATTCATATGGAAGAAGTGATTTTAATAGTTATGATGAAACTCTATGTAGCAAACAACTCAATAAAATCTACAAATCAGAGTCCACACTACAAAAGCATAGAGCTGTCACATGGTTTTCTTGTTATAACAAGATACAGTTCAACAATAATTTTACATCATGTGACAGCTCTATGCTTTTGTACCACCCTGAGTTTGAAGCTGATTCTTCATGGGTTAAATTTCCTTTTCTTAGTAGGTCAAAACAAATGGGATAAAAAGCAACGAGAGAGAGAGAGAGAGAGAGAGAGAGAGAGAGAGAGAGAGAGAGAGAGATACACACACAAGAACAAACTGATTATAGATGTTGCCCAGAAGCCATTTTAGAGAATAATAATGCCATATGAATAAAAGGTCACTTAAAGCCTTTCAAACCAATCTATTTCCAACAACCTTGATATTGCCGAGTATGAGAAATGACTATTTTCTTGCTTGTTTCTCTCTCCTTTTTTTTTTTTCATGCTAACATTCAATACAGCCATCCATAAAAGGAGTTAAGGAAATTGGAAGGACAGCATCACCATAGAAACAAAATGGATTTTCTTCTGGAAAACAATATTTTTATCCCACTTAATGAGAACTTGTATGTACCAAAAGCTTTGGGATTGCATGCTTGAACAGCAACAAAAGGCATTTCAAGTGTTTTATATCTTCATGTAGCCACAAGACAGGCAGGAAAACTGTGAAAAAGGATCAAACTACAGTCTTAACCATTCCAGAGAAAATCCATTTTGATTATTTAGAAAATGTAGAAAACGCAAAAGAATAAATAATTGCCTTTGCTAAATTTAAAATGGGAAAGACAGAAAAAAAAGGTGATATGGTTTCTCATGATGAGTTATTTCAGTGACATTCTGATATGCAAAAATCTTGAGTACTGTTTTAATTCATTCATTCAACCTTTATGTAGGCAGGTTAATCCCATTGAGCCTCGATGACTCATTTACAAGAGAGACCTGGTTTCAACAAAGAATGATGATGACAATCAACAATAGACAATCATAAGAGAGGCATACAGATGTTTTTAACAAGTTAAAAAAAGATGTATAAAGATATAT
>JARVLU010000600.1:16569687-16589458 GCA_031762415.1 Simpsonichthys santanae | reverse complement strand
CAAAAACGAACATAGTTCAATGATACAAGATATTTATGTTGTGCCACTTTCTGCAAAGTTCATAAATCATGTCACACACACTTTAAGCCTCATGGCCAAAATGATGCCATTCTTTAACTGCAGTTGTGGGACACACAAAATCAGTTCAAGGGCCACAAATGGCCTGCGAACCGCACTTTGGACACCCGTGCTATTGGGTCCTCAGAGTTGAGGTTCTAAATGTAATCCATATCTTTGTATTGTTGTATATAAACTGTTAGTTAAACAATAATGAAAATTGAAGGTGAAGGAAAATGATTTTAGGCTGCTCTCATGGCTGATGAGCAATAAATTACTGTATATGATTCAATATAATTTTCTGTTAAGGGAAAATTTCTGGCTTAACATTTTATTGCACAAAGTTTTAGGATTATTTGTTTATTTATTTTTTGCTTTTAATTAGCCTTAAACATCATCATTCCCATAAATCATTATGATTTTTTACAAAATTGGTCTTGTTTAAAATAAAGCGCGTGCCTTTAAACACTACCAGTTTTATCTTTCTCATTTGTCTGCGTGCTGACAGAAATGATTGGGTCTAACCACCATCTGATGGATGGACTTTTTAAACAGTAAGGGAAAATTCAGTTTTCCTACTGCGATTAAAAAAAAATAAAAAATCTAAATTCCTGAACAATACTGACATTGTTTAGTGTAAAAGCTAATTTGGAGACATGCAAATGAGTCACATAAAAACCTTTAGCTCTTGTTGTTTCACAGACACGTCTGCACAAAACATTTTATATCTGTAATACATATTGATACAGGACAAATAAAAAGACTTTGCTGATCCAGTTGAAACCAGATGTTTAACTAAACTGTATAAAAAGACACAAAACTGTTTCTTCTCACTGTCTGACTAAATCGGACTAAAACTTCCAGTTGTAGGTTAGTTTGAATTCCAAAAATTACTTTTGTTAGTTAAATGCTTGAATAAATGCCTTTATTTTAAAGTCACAACTTTACTTAGATTATCATAGCATTTGGTAGTATTACTTTTAAAATAGAGTATATGACTTATCTTAATGTTTTGGGTTTCCTTCTAGAAACTTCTCTTGATAAATTTCTGAAATTTTGTCTCATCCCTTGTGGAAAAAAGAGATTCCCAAACAAACCAGGTGTAAGTTTATCAGATTTATTACAAAGCTTTGGAGAACAGCCAGCAATCACAGACGATCTCACTTGCCATATTCTTTTGGACTATAAAATGCACTTAAAATCCTTTACTGTATTTTTCGCCTTAAATGTTGCACCGCCCTATAAGTTGCATCAGTCCAAATATGTCTAATGAAGTGGAAAAATCAATACATATTTCACATCTATTATGCGTCACTTCTGACAACCTGGAAATGGGGGCCGGTGTTTTGTTAAAAATAAATTGGCTGCCAAATGGAGGTCGCAGCAGCGTGCACGGGAGGACTTTAATAAGAAATTAACAAGATTAACACTTAAAAACAATTATTTCTTTGCTCGAATTATAGTAAAGTTGTGTCTCAGTCTAACGTTTGCATAATAATTGCACTTTGATGGTCAAATCAGCTTCATTTCACTGGGGCCGCGCAGCAAAATGCATCTGATTGGACTGTTGCTCCAACCAGTGTCAGAATGAAGGTGGCAGGCTATGGCAAGCTGAATGTGTCATTAATAGCCACTTTTACTTATTCTATAATACAATGGCATGCCATACTACTTGAGTGCCATCTAGTGGCTGAAAATGGTATTGTTCAATATTTTCTGTCAGAATGAATGACAATGGTCATATCTCAGGCAAAAAAAAAAAATTTTTTTATAAAAATGGGTGGGGGGGGGAACAAATACGTTGCTTCGGTATATAAGTCACAGGGCAGGAAATTATGCAAAAAAGCGCAATTTATAAGGTGAAAAATACAGTAATTTTCTCAAAAAGCAACAGTGAGTCTTATAATCCAGTGCGCCTTATGTATGAAAACAGACCGGTTCATTGATATTGTGCTTTAAAATCTGTTGCGCCTTATAGTCCAACAAATATGGTATAAATGCATTCACCTGGCTGAAGCTCTGACCCGTTCTGACTTCCTAAATTGAAAAAGTTAGTTTTGGTGGCAGCCACCCCCCAACACACACACTGAAGAGTTGTCATCAGCAGTGCAGCTGCAGAGGGACACGTCAGGGATTTGGTTGATGACAGAGACTTAAGGACTCTGTAAGACACGTCACTGTATCACATCAATTGTATCATATCCATATCATAGCAATAAAACTATGATAATAAAAATAAAAAATAAACATCTCTTGCTCTCCCTTACTGACCGGTCACACCAAGACTGAATATTACATGGAACACTTTAATTCCATTCACATCACAGTACAGAAGCAGAAAAGTATGAAGCATGGTGGGCCGCCTGGCTCACACACCATTTCAGCTCTACTCACGAACTTTCTATGAGATTGAGATCAGAACTTTGCAATAATATCTCCAAGACATGGATTTGGTCATCCTTAAGCTGCACTGTGACTAATCTGACAGGATGCTTAGAATCATTGTCCTTTTGAAGACCCATTTGTGTCCAAGCTTTATTTCCTGGCTGATGTATTGAGATGTTCCTCAATATTTCCAAATAATGTTTTATTTTAATTTTTAATGAGGGCATCTATTTTGTGCAGTGCACCAGTCTTCAATGATGCCACCACCCCCGTACTTCACAACTGTGTTCTCAAGCTTTAGTTCAATTAACCACAAAACATGTCTCAATTTCATTTTTTTGTTTTTTTCCCTGTGTGTGTTTGTAACTGGCTTTAGAAATAATGTCTCCTTCCTTGCTGAGCGGCCTTTCAGGCCACATTAGAACATGACTTGTTTCAATATGTATGGTACCAAAGCTCTGATCAGCTTTTTTAAAAGCTCTTTTGCTTTTGTTTTGGGGTCGATTTGAACATTTCACACCAAAACATGTTCATGTCAGGAACATGGACTCCATCTCTGTTCTGAGCAATATAATGACAGGACAATCCCATGTTTATACAGTAATTGGGTATTGTATCATGAAGGGACCCCCCCCTTCCATTATGAACTCTGAATGGCAAATTTTGTTATTTAATTTTTTGGAAGGTATTGTGTTTTGATGAAAAGTTCCAGTAATGAACAGATTCAGCTCTCACCTGTTGAAATCTGATACATAATAAGGATGGATAAATCAAACGATCTGGATTTTATTGATCAATAAATTTGATTTGGTCTGTGGGAGGAAACAGGAGTACCTGGAGAAAACCCACGCATGCACAGAGAGAACATGCAAACTCCACCCAGAAAGCTCACCGGCCTGGATTTGAACTGTGGCGACCCGCTCGCTGAGTGTTGGCCGCTCTACCAGCTGAGCCACCGTGCCGCCCTAGAAAGATTTAATCTTATTGAAGTTAGACAGCAAACATTTTATACAGTGCATGTGAACATCTGGTTTAAACTGTTATGCAATAGGAAACATGATGATCTAACCATACAGGACCTAGTATACAATCCCAGATAGTTTTCTCCAGAAAAAGGATGTTTTTTTAAGATAGTCTGCCTTTCAGATGTCCACAGTGCTGACATGAAACTGGCTCTGCTTACACTCTGATCACCAAAATGTCAAGGGAAGTTTATCATGTGGTTAAAAACCACTTTCCCCTGACACATCAAGTGAGAACTTATAACTTTTTACTTCTTCTACAGTAACAAAGTCTGACAAAAAAAAAGTTTCACCAAAACTAAGTGAGAAATTGCAGCAACTAAAAATACCTCATTGAGTCATTGTGGTTGTTCATTGATTGGGGCTGAGTGTCATTTTTTTAGGAATGGGAATGGTTTGACCTTTGTCTGTAAATTATGACCAGATCCCAGGAGACACTGCATTGGCAGCAGCAACTTTTATGAACGCACACACAGAGATCCAACATACTGACTGAACCACAATCTCATTGAGAGGTCTCATGAAGGATTATTAAGTTAAATGCTCCGGTTGCTGCAGAGCTCCACTACTATAACCAAACATGGAGCGCCAAAGAAACGCACACAAGAAACATGTCTAAAAACCAAAAGTGTTTTTTTTTTTCCTAAACAAAATAACTTAAATTCAGTCAAAGACATGCATTGTTTGATAGTTTAGTTCAAGTTGGAAGTTGACCAACAACAAAATGCTGTAAAACATGAACAGATCAAAGATAAAAGGGAGACGAGCTCGCTCTCACAAGGAACATTCCTGACTTATGACTGTATAAGGAGACGGAATCAGCCTCCATAAGTCCCGTCTAATACTCCAACACGAGCAAGCGGAGTCCATCCTTCCTCGTTATTTCTGTATTCTCAGTGTGAACCTCAGAGAGAGGTCAGTCAGGGGGGTATCTTTTCTGGCTTCCAAGGATTAGAGATTTTTTTTAATGTGTCGGTGAAACTTGAATTGAGCTTTCACAATAATGTGACATGGTAAACTGCGCTGACCGGTGTTTTCTGCTCCCTGATATCTCAGCAGAAAGAAAATTATTCTGTTTGCATTGATGGATATAGCACATAGTGTGTATTTTATGACACTTAGGATAAATTCAGTAGAATACGTATTTTGGTGTCGGCAGAACTCTTTGTTAAATTACTTTGGTTTCATCTTTGGATAGTTGTACCCCAGTCACAAGAAGAATTGGAAATACCCTCCATTCATTTGTCTTGTGAGCATGATGGCTTAAAAAATAAGTGAAGTATAGACTTCCAATTTTGTGTGTTGCTATAGCTAGGTGCAAGAAAGGTCATTACTGAAAACTGGGTTGCCACATCAAAATACAAGATGGCCACCACCATATATATACAGGTAGTCCTCGGTTTACTAACAAGTTTCGTTCCAACGGGCCGAACGTAACCCAATTTGAACGTAAACCGGAATTGATCGCACGTGGCGATTGCTAGTCCGGATTTTGCCCGTAAACCGCAAAAATACATGTAAATGTATGCTAACGCTGCGCCGCACACCCATAGTTAGCTAACACATTACACCACACATTCATCTATAAACACATATAAACACTATAAACACTATTTACAACACTATGTACAACATCCAAGTGCGTGCGTAAAAACGTAATGACGCATTTAGACCGTAACCCGACTTTATTGTTTTCAACGGGGGTCGAACGTAAGTCTGGATTTTCGTAAACCGGGTATGCCGTAAACCGAGGACTACCTGTAGTCTAAATGTTTCAACAATCTGGAGGAATCTCTTTTTGGAAAGAACAAGTTTAAAAGTCCATCTTAAATCTCTGTGATCTTCAGGCTATTAGGCAGCACTGCAATAAAAACAGTTCAGTTTTTTTAACCAAACATCAGTGCATGAGGTGTGCTCAGGAGAAAACTGTTGTCTGTAAACACAGTTAGCTGTACTGTCAAAAAAAAATGCAGATATAATTCAGAAATGCCACCGTCGTCTCTGGCCCAAAGCGGATTTAATATGGACTGAGGTAAAATGAAAACAACAACAACAACAAAAACAAAAAAAGAATAATGCGGAATTAAAATGTACAGTGATACTAATATTACCAGTACCGATGACACTATATTCAGATCAAACTGTTCAAATGGAAAAAAAAGAAGACAATTGTTTAGCTAAAACAAGACATTTAACGCCTCTAATACCAATTTCTCTCTTTTCTGTCAGCCTTGCAGGGTAAATTTTAATTTCACACTCTGTTGATGAGAACAACACACGCATATAAACACTTAAACACATCACTTTAAACACAGGTGTAAAAGCAGAAAGATGAGAAGACAGGAAGTCTAGTTTGTTAAAAAATGGATCAACATGAGCATTAAATGAGTATTTAATCAAGCGATGAGCGTACATGACATTAGACTTGCTGCTGTCACACTGATACAACTTTTGCATAACAATTTTTATTCTCTTTATGAAACCGAGCAGCCAAACCGAACAAAACTGCATGAATTTACAAAAGTATTATATTTAGCAGTTTAAATACTTCACATGAGGAAATGCCCTGTGAACTGCAGCCCTGAATCCTAATTGAAACACGCATTTTAAATTATTCATCTACTCTTAATTAATATTCTGGAGTGAATGTGACTGATCTATCTATAATAAGTAGAACTCAGAGGAGCAATGCAGATGACAAAGCCGAGAAGGTGAATTAGGAGCAGAAAACAGAATGAGAGGAAATTGATATAAACTGAACAAAAACCAGAAAAAAAAAATCCTCCTTAGAAAACCTTCTCATGCTCAAGTGTGATATGGAAATAAAGAATATCTTAAAGCTCAATAAGTGGGTTATGTGAAATGTTAAATGTGAGGGTATGTTTGACCTGAGAACCAGAATGCAGGGGGAGGGGAAGCTCTATGCAGAGGCTGAACTGATGGAGACTGCGATTCTGACTCTTTCGAAGGATCCTTTGAAGTTTTGGCAGCTAAGGATGGATGGAGGATCAGCCTGTGGCCTCGCTGTATTAACCCTTCCAAGCCCTGGGTACGCCCGCACCATGTCAGCGTCAGCATCAACTGGCTGCCTGTATGGCCAGCATGATGCACAATCTCCACACGGATGTATTATAGTTGTAATACATGGAGCCATTATTCAAAACTTCAGCAGTGATTATCTTCATGCTTTGTTATATTTTCACAGCAGCAGATCTTATATTGATGCTTATTTTGAACGCCGGCTGAGTTTGTGGAGCAAGAGCTCCAAGAACGTCAACTCAGACGTTATTATGGGATTTCCTATCAAGCAGCAGACAGCACAAAATCTATACATGATCGTTAAGGATGGAAAGTCACATTTGCAGACTTCTCTGATTGTTTGATACGTGCGGACAAACTGATTTCAATTACCGTACTTGCCACAATACATGTGGCTCCGCTGTATGGATCGCATCAGTTCAAAAATAAAGTGAAAAAAAAAAATCATAAATAAGTCACTTTGCTGTATAAGTTACATCTATTATGCATCACCGCTGATGTGTGGCATTTGTTATGCGTCACCGCTGACCACCCGGAAGCGTGGGTCGGTGTTGTGGCAAAAATCTATTGGCTGCCAAATGGCGTCATGGGAGTGCGCACGGGAAGACTTTAACAATAATTTAACAAGATTAACACTTAAAAACGATTGTTTGTTTGTTTGAAAATATAACAAAGGTGAGTCTCAGTTTAACTTTTCCTTAATAAATGCACTTTAATGGTCAAATCAGCTGCATTTCGCCTGGGCGGTGCGGCAAAATGCAGCTCATTTCTTGTTTGCGCCAGGAGTTCTAGAGCGAGACGAAGGTGGCTTGGTATGGCAAGCCAAGTGTCTCATTAATAGCCACTTTTACCTATTAATGAAACATCTGGCTTGCCATATCGCTCAAGGGCCCTCTAGTGGCTGAAAATGGTAGTGTTAATTATTTTTCATGTCAGAATGAATTAAATTGTCAGATCTCAGCCAAAAATTGGGTTACAAATATGGAGAAAAAAAATGTATATTAGTGGCTTCCGTGTATAAGTCACAGTACTTGCAAATTTATGCAAAAAGATGCAACTTATATGGCGAAAAATATGGTATATGAGAAAAAAAACAATGAAAGAGGCTGTGAAAAGCAAATTTGTGGGGTTCTCACCTAATACCATAAAAGTTGGGGAGTCATGGCAGTGTGTAATTGTCTGTTAGCAGAATAGTTGAAACAATGGACAGATTTTAATAAAACGCTCACACAGTAATCACAGAATATACATCTAAAACTGATGCCAACTCGATTCAAGATTTCCCCCAATGTTAAATGACTTTAGCAAACACAAAAAAAAGCTTCAAGTCAGTCATTTTCAAAGATATTGAGATATATTATTTGGTGTGTTGGCAGCTAGGAGTCATTGTGAACACATAATTGGAGGGCTAACACAATGAGCAAGATTTTAATTTGATTTACCGTAGAAGCAATTCCATCAAGAAACGCTGGTTAAATTAAACCCGTGACTACTAGTAGTAGTACAGTATCTCCTAAGTTCTTGAATTTAATTTTCATACAATGTATAAGGAAACAAGAATGGCATGATATAATGATGAATGTGAACTTTTTAATCTCATCTGCTTGTAATAAAACTAAAACAACAACAACAACAACAACAAAAAAACTAATCTGATCCACATATAACAAAACCTCTGTGTGATTAAGCAGACTCATCTGCTGCCACAATCTGTCTGACATATTTTTTCTGCTCTTCAGAAAACCTATGATTTGCTAAAACTCATTTTCACGTGTGTAGAGTAAAAACAAATAAGTTTTAAATGCATTGGACAGAAGCCTGTAAGGAAGATGTTTGAGCATTTAGTGTGTGCTTTTCTGCAAGGACACAGGGATAAATACAGTGTTTGTAATTGAAATGCGGGGCACGATTCCAGGGCCATAGGGAGTTGATGGCACCCTACCTGGTTGCTTAGACTTCCAAAGGGCACATTTAATGAATTCCCAGCGCTACAGTGTAAGAACCACACGCTGATGACAGATAGTTATTTATTAAAAAGCAGCTGTTTAGTGCGTGTATAATGAGTGTGCATGTGCAAGGAGGCCAGGTATTTTTAGAATGAAGGATCAAAAACTATTTTCCTTTGATTGAGCTAGACACATTCTGACATGCAAGCTTGATTGTTTAGTTTATTGTTATGTTTGACAAAAAGGATAAAAACAGCTAAAAGCAGCTCTATTCTATAGATGTTTTTAGATCTTTTATACCTCAACAACATAGAAAACAGAATAAATGCACCATCAAATGTGAAAATGAACTAATTTAATTGCAGCAATTTGTAAGGCTCCATCCTCTAAGGTGCTCATTCATTGTACGGTTTTGAAACTGACAGACTATATTTGAAAACAATCAGGGAAATAAATGGTTCTATTTTGCTGATGCTGATAAAAAAACAAGTCCAATAATCAGAGATAGTGTGATAGCTACTTGGCAGAGAGCAAGAGAAACATATTGAGGCTGCAAAATGAGATGTGCTCCCTTTTAGGATTGATTTTTGTTGCAAATTCAGATTTTTGAAATACCTGTCAGCTTGTATTAGATCAGCTTATGGGTTACTGAAAAAAACTTGCAAACAGCCGTTAAAATAATCAGATGAGAAGAAAACTTGGCAGGGAGGACAAACGCTTGTGGTGCGAATGCAGTGAGAAGAAAAAAGGAAACATATGGTGCATTATGGTTGGCTGTGTAACTGTTATTGAGAGCACAAGTGAAATGAATACCAATGTGATATTTAACAAATCAAAAAATGAAAATCATTTGTTATATTTCTCCTCCCTACGGACCTTTTCAGTGGGTGTTCATAACTTAAATAATTCCTCTCATTGCTGCCTTCTGTAACTCCTCATGTGTGATGACATTTTCACTGTTAATGTTCACTACAGCTGATGTAACTCACATGGTTAGAATTGATTATGGAAATGTGGTGTTATTTCACAATTTTCTGTTAAAATGGTTAACAGTTCCTCTTACCTCATCACAGAATACGCAATTTAGAATAAACCTGTTTTTCCTAATCTTGACCCAAGTTTTGTTGTCTTTAATTGTATTTTATAACTTTAATCTTGTTAGTTCTGTTGTCAAACAAACATGTTCAAAATGTGAGATAAATTCAAAAATGTCTGGCGCAAAGTGCCCATACTGGCCCAAATGTGAGGTGACCAACCAGTCAAGTTAAACACAGGTTGCAGGAGATGGTCTGCACCCCTCTGTCAGTCTATAACCTCAGAAATTGTAAATTGGATTTGGGAATGATGTAACATCTGACTTATGTTTGTTACAAGTTAGAAAACAAGTGAAACGGCTTATTTTTTGTGCTTAGCCACCTGGCTAACTATGACTAGCAGTACAAGTTGATAACAAGGATTAGCATTCAAACATTGCTTCAACATGTTCACTAACAGACTGTACAGTCCTATGTGTGACTGATTTACTGAACGATAGAGAGAAGAGAAAAACAAAAAGTTTATCACTTCAGCCATTGCTACAATGCAGCAGTCATAGAAGCCATATTGGATTTTGCATTTGGAGATGGTGAGAATTCTCAAATTTTTTTCAAGAAGGGTTGTCAAGTTGATTTTTCCAGCTGAAACTCAGAAATTTCAACTTCTAAATACAAATGACCCACTGCCCTTTTATTTTCTTGCTGATGCGATTTTACCTCATTGTCATGCTTCTGCCCCTCCTGCCATATCATTTTCTATGCTCTTTTTTGTTCCCCTGCTCATGTTCAAGCTCAGCTCCTGTCACCCTGCACCATGCCTACTTTGCTTCACCCCCAAACTTTCACTCCTTCGTTGCCAGATTATCGAACTCTTTATGAAAGTAGATATCCAGCGTCCATGTCATAGTCTCATCTACCTGTCCTGTTTTGACCCCACACCTGTCTCCTCGATTCTTCGCCTTGCCTGCCCCTTGCCTGATTTGGATTCTGCTCTCTGACCATGGTACTGACTCTGCCTTCTAAAAACATCTACAACTCGTGGATCACAATTTGGATTTGTCTTTGGATTTCTGACCAGTGTTTCTTGACCCCTGCCTTCTACTGAACTTGGCCCTAGAATGCTCCTTAAAGCTATGTACTGCAAAAACTGTCCTCTCTGCTGCAGCTCTCTCTCAGCATGTGATGTCAGCATCTTCAACTCTGTGGAGAAGGACCTCCCTTGCCTGTCTGTGAAGATTGGACCTGTTTCCTGACCCAGAGCTCCACCAGCAGCGATTTATCAATAAATCTTAACCAGCCCTGTTGTACGGTGTCATGCACAAATTCTAAACCATACTCATGTAAGACTAAGACGGTTGTCAGTAAAGATGGCAGAGCAGTTTCATGATATGACGAAAGTGCATACGGACTAATAACAATGTCAACAACATTGGGAATCGGGCAAAGGGCAAGTAAAAAATAAAATATATTTAAATATACCGTCAGATTCCTGAACTTTTAATTTCCTTTTGACACCTTTAAATTACGAAATTAAATATTCACATTTTCTTTGTGTGTTAGGTTTTTCTGAGCAAAATATCTCTTTTGGTTCTTTCTTTGTTTCTCTGCTGGAATGTCAGCTTCTTGTCTGGATGGAAATGTTTTTCAAAGATGAAAAAAGTCTACTTAAAAAAAATCTATAGTAGTGTAGTTGAGGAAATGCACTGGAAATGGCCACTTGTAGCAAAATATTTTCAATCAAATCAAATTAGGCCTATAACGTCAATAACTGATTTATTTACACTGTAAAAGTACTCACTTAAACAATAAACTGAATTTTTACCTGTAAATTTCTCAAAATAACAGAATGGTCTAATTTGACCTTTACAGACTCTTGCCTTCCAAAAGCTGAGTTCTAATAGATAGACGCTGTGACAAACAGTCCCGTCTTTAGCTCCATTCCATCTCCACCTTCATCTGCCTCTCCATTCATAACCACTCCCTTATCTTCTCACCACGCTCTTTTTCCAAGACCATCATTCAAGGAGCCTCTCTGTGATTTTTTTCCCCTTTCACATACTTCTACACTCCTTGTTCCCTCTCATGCATATTTGGTGTTTCTTCCTGTCCTCACTTTATTTTTCCCTGGAGACAGTATCTCTCCGTCTTTTCCTCGTGGCTCCTTTTCGGACTCCATCGCTCTCCTCTGTTCAGAATAACAGCAGTGATCTATCAAAAACATCATAGGGGCAACTTTCTGGACTTTGCAGCACATTACTATACAGAAACAAAAGCAAGTCAGACAAAATAAAATTATAATAATAATAATTATAAAAAAAAACAGCCCAAACCACATCTGATGAATGTGGACTAGTAAGGGCAGTGATTTCATGCAAATTTGCTAAGCTGTCATGGGCTGTAAATGATTGGCAGAAGCTGGGGAGAAGGGGGGATGCAAAGGGCGGTTCAACGGCTGTGCTCTGTGATTAAGTGGAAACACAAACTAGGGACTTTAATCAGACTGAAATCAATGTGAACTAATCCTGTACCAATTAAGTAACTGTGGTTGAATGCTCAGAACATAATTCAATTTCTTTTTAAATTCATGGCGTGAATAGATTGATTGAAACCTCTGGACTCATCCCGGGGGAAAAAAAAAGCTAATGCATCTTATAACGTTCAGAGCTACACTGACTTTTGCTTATACATTTTTGCTGTTTTGAAATGATGAGAAATATGATCCAAATGGGGAAAAGCGAAGGGTGGTGATGAGAGAGGTGGTGACAGCATGATGATACCTCTTCCTTATCCTGATTAGCTTCTCTTTGTCATCCCTTTTTCCACTTTCAGATTCTCCTTCTAAACCTTTTACGGCTTATAAAAAAAAATCTGCCTTCTTTGCTTCTATTGCAATCAGAAAGTACATATTTGTTCTTCACGCAAAGACAAGATTAAAGGTCAAGGTGAATGTTTTGCTCAGACTGAGGAAGAAAAGGCAAAAAAGACATGATTGCGTAACTTTCCAAAATAAACTACTTTGTTGTTGTTGTTGTTTTTTTTTTTTTTTTTTTTTTTAAGAATATGGGGCACTTGAATACAGCTGCTATGAGATGGAGGGTTGCATCACACTGTACTGTAGTCTTAATATAAAAATGTTGAAATGATTCTAAAACATTTAAAGCAGGAAATATCTTGTATTTTATCTTTTTACCTAAAAACTGTACAGATTTTTTTTTTAAAGTAATGTACTGGAAAAAAGAACATTAGTAAATAAATCAGAAGTGTTGCTGCTTTATGATGCTCAGAGCCACCCAGCAGACATAAAGCAGCTGTCTCCCTGTTCACAC
Source organism: Simpsonichthys santanae (assembly GCA_031762415.1). NCBI lineage: Eukaryota > Metazoa > Chordata > Actinopteri > Cyprinodontiformes > Rivulidae > Simpsonichthys > Simpsonichthys santanae. The sequence continues at coordinate 16,576,649 of JARVLU010000600.1, read as the reverse complement.
TGGCCTTCTTATTCAACTTTTTTAGCAAAGACACCCCCCACCCCCAGTCTTCCTGCTCTTTGACAGATTTGACCCAGAGAAGGTGCACGTCTGCAATCTTCTCCAGCATTTGTCAAAATGAATGCTGAGGGTTACAAATCTGCTACGAGCTCCGAAGACTCATTTTAAAGAAAGGGAGTGATGATAAAAGTCTGTAAGTCAGGGGTGGGGCGAGGGGGGCTTCATCTCTGGTGTCTGGTGAGCTGAAAGCAATTGCATACCAGTAATGGTCAGAAAAAAAGACAGGCAAAATGCAATCCAAGATTTTAGATGAAAAGGAAGATATTCACCCCTCTAAACCTGCTCTTATAACTGCAACATCTGCTTCAAGGAGCATAATCCACCAATCTTTGTTTATTTCTTTAAACAAAATGGTCATTTTTTTTTTTCATATGATGTGGTCATTTGACATTTGATTAGCTGACGAAAGGGACCAACAGCCGGCAAGTCTCATACAAACCTACCAACCTGTAGGAAACAGATCACTAGAGGGAATTCTCTCCTCAGTCGAAACCCACACTGTTCAACCCAGATGGAGAGAGGACAAATAAAATTCTTGTCTCTTCAATAGCAATGAAATTGAAATGCTGTGAGGCAGCTGCATTGTATAACACAGAGGACCAACAAAGAAAGATTCGACAAAAATCCTAAAGGGAAAAATAATATTGGGGAAAACACGGTCTGCTTGGAATTCACAAGACAGATGTTGTCCAGATGCTGAAAAATCCAGCCTTCTTATGTGACAAGAGGAAGGCCATATTTTTTTTTTCCTTTTTACTCAGGAATATAAATGATTCATTTCGCTTCAATATATTGAGTGAATTAAAACTTAATGACAATTTATCTGGCAGCATGTGATCGGGAAGCCCATCAGAGCCTGACTAAATATAGTTTTATAAAGCAGGTCTTTTAAATCTGTTCTTTCATTTTCGTCAAACATAATGTTGAAACTTATCGATGCACAAATCAAGCAGCTGGTGAATAGAATTGGTTGTTTTAAACTTGACTGCAAAATGACTAATCCAACACTCAGAATGGATCTGTTTTAAAGTCAATGAACACACCATGGCTAGACAGCCTTTAAAAAAATCTAACGTTTTCCTGGTCTGTGAATACACCTTAAGTCAAAAATAAATCTCTATTTCATGGAACATTATGGACAATAAAATTATATTGATTGATTGATTAGCAGCTGATTTGTGCTTCAAAGACACACCCTGAGTCAAAGTTAGCCCTCAATTTTTTTCCACTCAACTTTATTCAAACAAATAAGTCATATTGAGTCTCAAAGACTCATTTACAAGTTACCTCTGATTGAAGGTCAAAAGTGTGATAGTAAAAAAATAATCTTGCACACTAGCACATAATGATGCCAACATTACGTGGGGGTGCAAGGGCAGTGAGCATGTCCAGAGACAACACACAGAGGCACTGCTGAGTTCAGATAAATTTATTCAGTTCAAATAGTTCCCTCTGGAGAGATCCGTGCAACTCGGAGGGTGCCAAGGATGACCAGAGATGAATCCAGAGTCCTGAAATGATGACAGAATGTTTATTCATCAGCTGGGCTCCTCTGCAAAGTCCATGGACATTCCTGAGTAGGAGGGGTGGGAGGGGCTGAGCATCATGTTTACAAAACTTTCCAGGCGGGTTGAGATAAGACGGCCTGTCAAGGACAGTCAGGGAGCCAAATTCAGATAAACACGATTGTTTCGGGGACAGGCAGAACTTTAATGACATCTACTTTGAGTCTGTGTCGGTCCACTCGGTTCTGAAATGTCCCAATTAAATGACCATACCAATGGAACGTGCCTGCGAATAATCCCCAAGATCTGATCCATTCTGCCAAAAGTCTGGGTGCTCGAGGCACGAACCAAGCCATCACATAAGGCAGGCAGTCTGACCACATCCAGATTTGCTGCCGATGACTTCCTTGTTTGTTGATAGACCAGGAACCAGATGAATCCAAAAAGCAGGAACCAGTTGTCATAAATCCAATTATTAATGTGTCCTTAAAATCCACAGATGACAGCAGAGATAGACACATCATCAAGTCTTCAAAGTCGATGAGATATCCAGCTGCGTGCATGCCAACAGGGTAAATCGGCTCGCCTACAGCCTGTCTTCTTTTTGAAGAAATGTTATCGTGTTGAGGGACCAACTGACCAAATCCAAGTTCATAGTTATGATTCGGAAGATTTGCAGAAGAGAGGCTCTAAAGCAGTTTCACAGACAGACAGAGCAAAAGCAAAGCAGATACGGAGAGGAGGAGACATCCACCCTTGAGAAAAGCAAGTGATGAATTCTTTATCTGTAAGATGTTTTCATATACCCGAGCAATAATTTAAAGAATACTATTTTTATTATTTGTTGCTTTTCAGTAACAAAAGGAGAAAGTTTTGTAACCTGGTCCTGTTTTTGAGAAACATTTCATTTTTTGTTGTTGTTATTTTTGTTTGTTTATTGACCACAGTTTCAGACAGTTGGATACACGTTCTATGGATAGCCCACAAACTAAATGCTCTTCAAATCTTAAACATTATTTTTAATGATTAGTCCAGTTTTAGACCACTGGTTCATGCTAGTGATAAGCTTGCACAGAAAGTGGTTCAAATAAATGACAAAATGACATAGTACAAAATATATATATAAATAAAAATAGATGTTACAGCACTTATTTTCTAACAGGGTTCTAAGGTGAGCATAACAAGCTTAGTTTTGAGAGAACAAAGTAGCAGTATTAGAAAATCTTGTCTGTGGGTTTGCTACTTTTTGTTTTATTCAACTAAAACTGTCATAAAAACACATTTAAATATTTATATCACTGGTTTTGGCCTCAGTCATCTCTGCAGTTGGATCTAAAACAACTGTATTTTGGATGAAAACATACTTAGTGACCAGTTAGCATGGATACTCACAGTATGACTGAATCTGCTGTCCCTAAATGTGAAAAAGGAAATGTGGGAGACATTTTTATACACATCCTGCAAACTACACTTAAAATATAACATATTTATTCCAATATGACTCATGTTTGTATCAGATTTAAAATGAATCATACAGCAAGTTGATTAATAAAACATCACCATCTGTTAGCTTATTCTGAGAAACTGTCATAATTATGCAACATAATTTTTTGCATACCTTGCACATGTCCTTGTACAGTTTCTCATTTTACTTAAGGCGTTATGGTCATGCCTTTGCTCTAGAATAACCCTCATTGTACATTCAACTCTCCTGAAGCTGAATGTTCTGCCCCAATGCACCACCAAGGAGTCACCATGCTAGCTGCTGCTGCACAGTGGATTGCACTGAACTTGCTTGAATACACCCACTGGGTCAATGAAATGTGCAGTTTTACTTTTTAAAACTCCTTGTATTTGGCTTGTTTGAATGAAAATAAATGGTCCAGATACAGTATATTTAAATTATCTTAGTAGATGAAAGGAATTAAATAGCTGGGTTGTGATGGATGTGTGACATCAATAAAGCTTCACATAAGTGTATTTAAAATGAAAAGTCAGATGTCAGATCAATCAGATGAAAAAAGAGTTTATCTCTTAATTCTTTTCATATTGCATACAAAAAAACAACAACAAAGCAATCTCCTGTGGGTGACTCTTCATTTCCTGTTTTATCCTTCAATTTACAGTATTTTGTTCTAAAGATAGTTTTTGATATGTCTCACTAACCCATTTTTATTTCAACATTTTATTCTATGTTTATTGATCTTTTTCTCCACAACAGAAGAAACATATAATGCACAAGATAATAGGTTTTTACATACTCAAATTTATCCTCAGATTCTATAATAAACTCAACACAAAAATAGGAGTATAAGCAATGAGCAAGGAACAAGCTCACATTATTTTGTGGCAACTTGTGCCCTCAGTTTTTTTAAAATGAATATTAAACAAATCCCCAAAGACCACTGTAATTTCTTTCTAGCTCAAGAAATTATATCTGCTTTATAACCCATGCCTTAAAAATAGCAGGTTTAAAGAATACATTTTTTTTTTCGACATGCAGATAAGCAGCTTTTTACAAGCTATCAGAATTGCATACACTGAAATTAATATGATGGATTACAGAAACCTTGATTTTGATGTGAAGCCTAAAACATGAAAATGATATCATCCAACAGCAAAAAAATAAATAAATAAATAAATAAAAAAAGAAAAAAAAGAAAAAGAAAGCAAAGAAGTGACAACCACTCTTTTAAAATCTGTCTTTGCATCCATCAATATAATAATACTATGTTATGTGTTGTCATCATTGTATGTTTCCATACAATATTGAAGTTGGCTCTCTGCAATTAACCCACTGCACCTGGGATGCATTCAGGTGGGGCAGTGGGCAGCTACTGGGGGGTGGGGGGGGTGGGGGCAGATGCAATTGGGGATGGGGTATCCTGCTCAGAAACACCACATTATGGCTGGGGATTGAGCCTGGGACTTTCAAGTACTGAATCGGCTGCCCTGCCTCTGCCCCTGCCCCATCTTGGCCCCTATACAACCATACAAATGAAATAAATAAAATAAAATAAGAAAATCATACCATGCCATACCATGCCATGCCATGCCATGCCATGCCATGCCATACCATACCATACCATACCATACCATACCATACCATACCATACCATTTATGGTATGGTAATTTCATAATGGACTTATCAGAATATCTGTGAAGTGGAAAGCTGTTTAGACATATGTTGAAGAAAATGTTTTGAATGAATGCAGTACAAAAAGAACATGACAAAGACTTTGTGTTCACAATCACTCTTCGTTTTTGGTCTCAGCTGGCAGGACGTGCACCAGTGGCCAGTTCAGCTGCAGTAACGGGGCGTGCATCCCTGCAGAATATCGATGTGACCATCAGGCAGATTGTCTAGATGGATCGGATGAGAGAAACTGCAGTAAGTCTTCTTCAGGATGCTCCTCCCTGTATTTTTTATTCTTCTTCTTTTTAAAATCAGGCTCATGTGGCATTTTAATCAATTTGTTAAGATTAAGAGGCTCGATGACTGACAGAACGGACCACAATATGCTTCTTGTTGTCAGAGGTTGATTGCAGATTCTTTGGTGGATTAGTCAAGCTGAAGTTCAGCTGCTATGTCATTATTGTGCCGACATGGTAGTCTCGTGGCACTGCACACTGTGGTAATCTCACAATTGCATAAAGAATGCTGTGGCAACCATTGCTGTTATGGTTGTGCTTTTGATTTTTAGTCGGTCATCCCTCCCATTCACTTGGCTTTTCACATGTTAAAAAGCAGAAAGGAGCACATTTGTCTGGTTCATTTCAGTGCATAACGGTGGCCTGGGTGATGGTTTAATCTTACAGATTACCCACAGTGTACCCAGATGAGGTGTGCTAACGGGGCCTGCTACAATCGGACACAGCGATGTGACCATATTCTTGACTGCCGTGATGGTTCTGATGAAGCAAACTGCAGTAAGAAGAGTTCAAATTTGCAAACAAAGGCATCACGTCATCGTCAAAGAAGTCATTTTTAGCCTCTCTGCATTCTGTTTTCTTCAGCACAGCACTGCAATCCAGGCTTGTTTCAATGTCGTAATGGATTGTGTGTTCCCCAGCAATATGTCTGTGACCATGACGACGACTGTGGAGACCAAAGCGATGAGCTAAACTGCAGTATGGAGTCCCTGTCTATCATCTTAACATTGTTTAAACCAACAGCGATTTTAATCTAATAAATTATACTAATTAAAGCATGTCGTCATTGCTTTAATTTGCAGCGTACCCCACATGCAGAGGGAACTACTTCACGTGCCCCAGTGGCCGCTGTATCCACCAAGTGTGGCTTTGTGATGGAGAGGATGACTGTGAGGACAACGCAGATGAAAAAGGCTGTAGTACGTATACAGTAGCTGAAACTCTGTACTTGTATATTATGTTACATTGTGCTTTTGGAAGCAGCAGCCCTGCATATTTGGCTGGTTAAATACCCCTAAAATGGGAACGAAAGACTGTTGAAACCTGATTCATCTTTAGTCTCCATGGTTGGTTTGGTTTAGCAAGACGCTATGCCTGCGCTCCTTTAAGTGAGTTATTCAAACGCCTCTTTGTGGTACAAGCCTGCGCAGCCCCCCTAAAGGGCTTTAGAATTCCTCCACGATTGTGAAAAGTGTGTGTTTTTTAAGGATAGAAGCCTTCAGTGCCCCCACGTGCCCTTGCAAATCCAATCTGTTTTAAAGTGACAATGCCCAAATCACAATTTGTTTAATTCCTTAACATTTAAGAAGCACATGCATTACTCTAATCGTAACTTTATCCAGATTTTTGCATCCCCATCCATCTGTTTTGGAAAAGATGATAAATTTATCTTGTGTTCAGGCAACGTACCACGGGAGTGTTACCCAGGGGAATGGCCCTGTCCTTCCTCAGGTCTGTGTATTCCCATGGATAAACTGTGTGATGGGAATGCAGACTGCCCTGAGGGAGAGGACGAAACGAACACCACTGCTGGACGCAACTGCAGTTAGTGCAATCTCAAATACTGTATTATCACATCAAGCAAAGTACACATATAATCTTTTAGACTGTGCTACTGTAGAAAATCCACCCATAGATTGGTTTCTTCATTGATCAGGTATCTGGAAATGTGCATCTTTGAGCTGTGAGCATCACTGTCATACTTCCCCTGATGGAGGAACTTGCTCCTGTCCTTCTGGATACATTGTCAGCAGTAATGACAGTCGGTCATGCATAGGTATTTACTCTTTATTTACCTTGGAAATTAAAGCAATCAGTAGCTACAGTGGTTGTTTGTAGGTTGCCTAATGGTTTGATTTGATTTGATTTGATGTTTATTTATTCATTAAAAAAAAAAAAGATACAAAGCAGTTTCATCAGATACAAGAATACAAAAATAGGATAAAATGAAAGGAGCAGAAAGA
>JARVLU010000600.1:16558505-16569587 GCA_031762415.1 Simpsonichthys santanae | reverse complement strand
TATATGTGTACACATTGTACTTGAGAGGAGATTATTACAGCCTCATATAAAATCAATGATGATGATGATATCAGAACTGGATCGGTATCGACCGATATCCAGATTTAAGTATCGGGATCGGATCGGAAGTAAAAAAAAAAAAAAAAAAAAAAAAAAAGTGGATCGGTGCATCCCTGGTCTCATTACAATAAAAGATGGTCAGACCTCGTAAAGTGGCAGAGCCATGTTCAGGGGAGGCGCATTGCTACATACGCATATGCAAAAAAGTTAATTTCTATGAGAAGATTAATCAAGTGTTTTGTATTACATGCAAGGTCTTGCATGTGTAGCATTTATCAAAAGCAGATGATATAGGATGTGACTGCATGGGATTATAATTATGAAATCATGCAAAATATGTATTTTATTTGCTGGACATACTTTAGTTTAAATCAAATCCAAATCCATCTTGAATGAAGCCCAATCCATCATCCAGAAACATGTGTCCCATCTGTGTCGTCCTACATACTGTCAAAGGAGCACTTCTTGATCTCTGCCTCAGCTAATCTGAAGTGAAGGTAGTTGGGCTATCAGCAGAGAAGTTAAGGGGATTACACATGCTGAACAAAATAAGACTTAGACAGAATACTACATAATCTGCTGCGTGCATGTAACACAAAACACAAGTGCATATGATTTTGGCAATGGTGTGTGCAGGGGAAAAAAAAAGCATCAGACTCTGCAATACCTGCTTTAGTCACTCCTTTAGTTTTAAATAGTAGAGGAGTGATGCTGAATTGGAAGAGGTTGGGTCTCTAATGTGTGGACAGATCATTTTGCTTTGAAAACAGATGAAGCTTGAAGTAAAGAAGTGAATTCAGTTTAGAAACCAAATTCACAGGAGACATTTTTGGCAGCTCAGTGGTTAGCACTGTTGTGTCACAGCAAGAAGGTCCTGGTTTCAATCCCTGGTTGGAACTGGGGTCTTTCTGTGTGGAGTTTGCATGTTCTTCTCGTGCTTGCGCAGTTTTTTTCCGGGTATTTTGGCTTCCTCCCACAGATCAAAAACATGCATGTTAGTCTGCCCTCAGGCCCAGGCCTCTTTTGCAAAAGAGATCTGTGATCTCAATGGGATTTGCCTGGTTAAATAACAGTTACTTTTTACTGGAAATTGTAGAACAAGCAAAGAGCTGTAGTTCAACACAGAAAGTTCAGCCTTAGTGCAAGCTAACCGGCATGAACATATGTAAAATTAATGCAGCCATTGATAATACACCTGTGTTTTGTCTTACTATTGCAAGCTAAAATGTCCACTGTAATATAACAAATTATTAATGCACATTTGCAGATACTCTAATCCTTGCTAATACCTCCTGATGTTCTCGTGACCCTGTAATTTGAGCTGAAACTCCTGTTTTTAGCTTATATTCTCCTTCAATGCCTACAGCTATTTTCCAATTATATCCGCTTCTTATCAATACCCTCCAATGTAAAAAAATGCAGCTTCTACAACAAGATAACTAATAAGTGAACACAAATGAACCTAAACAAGAGCTAATTAATAATGTGTCAATCTCTAACAGTTCATAAAGTACCTTCTCTAACTTCACCTCAGTTTGACCATGACACCTCAGTCAAATGTTTTGACATATGTTTGCCATTCTCTCATTTCCACACTCACACAATATTTTGAGTTAAATATTCAGAATTTTGTTTTAACTTAAATGTTGATAAGCATATTGATGGCAGTGGAGTTGGGCTTACTCAAGGACACTATAGTGGACTCATCAATGCAAAGTGGGTGGTTTCGTAGCAGGTCATCGTGTTCGAGCCACTCTGCCCTTTGTGGTCCTTAACTGCTCTATAACTGGACTTCATATTGTTTTAGCTTTTCCTGAAACTGCTTTTAAGTCTGGGTATAGCCATGCTGCTCCATCAATCATCTCTGATATCTCTCTGTAAATACGCTAATTTCTTGTGGTGCCGACCAGCTCTCTCTCGCAGAATCCTTGGCCAATAAAGTTAGAAATGTGTCTTTCATCGTTGGTCCACAGCACTAATTTTGGAGCTTCCATACCAGAAAGTAGCAAAAACAACACACACTCAACACGATCAGAGAGGAAACGGCGCTTCACATGTAGTTTGCAGTTTTGCTGCGTGGGTCATCCAGTGATGTTTTGTAGCTCTGCTGGCCAAACAACAACTGCCGTCTACTTTCAACAAAATGGTCACATCGGCGCAGTTCGCTTGGAAACACAAACAAGATGGTCCCATTAACCGGGCTGAGTGGGGGTGGGTACTGGCAGTGGTCAGGCCCTTAACTGGTGTAGTGTGCTATGGAACTAATGAGTATAGAGACAGTGGCAAAGCACCATTTGGTACAATACATGGTTGGAGATGCTTTAATGGCATTAAAATTAAACTTGACAAATTTCCATCATATTAGACATTTTTTCACTTCACAGGCAGATGAAACTTATATGTATGCGATGATTGTTTCTAATATATTTTCTTTTCTTACACCCTGGTCATATGCAACAGCAAATCTGCTAAAACCCATCAAGCCTCTCTTCAAAAAAATAAAAATAAAATAATAATAATAATTTAGACCAAAAACCTTTTTATGTTCAGTATCACATAAGACTTGGACTTTGAAAATTATTAAATGTTCTGTGATTTAAGTCTTATCTTTAGGGTTTCAAATAGACTTACTCCTATAAAATCTTTGCTCCAAAAGTATCAAACCAGAATAAAGACCCGATCTCAGACTAGAGGGGACTGTGTTGTAGAACCACCAGAATATATAAGACTGTGATAGTTATTCTATAAAATAAATAAATAAACCACGTACTCATTTATGAAACACATCTATTTAAACTGTGTAATTTATAGAATGTGATATTCATGTGATTTGTTGTTATGGATTGTTTTAATCGATTGTTGCATTTGTTTTGTGCACTTATTTTATGAATTATTTTTATTGTTTTATCTGCTCCGGACAGTAGATTTAATTTAGCTATTGTGCTAATTCTGGCACATCTTCATTTGTGGAATATTGATGAATGTGCACTGTCCTTTTAAGTAAGCAAATATATAGAAATAAACCACTTTATCAAAAATGTATAGCCTTCCCCAGTCGTGGCATGCGGTCTTTATTTGTGGTTCTCAAAGCTGGGGTCAGGATCCAGATGTGGGTTGTGAACATCAAGTCGTGGCCTTTAGAGATGCTGAGAAATTTACAAAAAATTCTAAATGAATGCTAGTAGCTTATCATTGCTATAGATGGTACAACTGTGTTGTTTTATTGGACTTTTAGCAATAATGTACTTTAACCAGTGATCTTAAGGGCAAGTTCCTACCAAATGACATCATGCAATTAAAGTGGGCTTTTGCTTTTGATTATTGACTGGGCGTTTGTGAAATAAATAATGCTAACATGGTAAATTTTTCAACCACAATATATCAGATTAAGCAAATCGTTATCCAAGACCTGACGTGCTCTACTTTCATAAACTGTCCAGATATGTAAAATGATAGAACTTCAAACAAATGCACTTGCGTTTTGTTCAAAAACAAAGCCTGTAGTTGGATGAAGCCCTGACCATGCGGCTGCATTTAGAATTTGAAGAACATCTCTTTCATAACTCTTCATGATACACCAATATAGGTGCACTTGGATTCTGAGGATTCAACCTACCATCCTCTCTGCACACGGCCAGCTGAGCTGAAGCACTTGAAAGAGGAGTCAGGATGGGTTGAGTGAAGGTTATAGTTGGCAGTAAGTGCAGTGGTTATATCATTAAACGGTACCTATCGTAAGTGTCATCACCTGAAGAGAATCTGGTGGGTGAGGGCTGGAAGCCTGCAGCAGGGGTGCACTGAAAATATGTTTGTGTTGCCACTTATCTGCAACCAGCATCACATGCATGTGGTTTAACATAAGCATAAATCATGACAGAATAAAGAACATAAAAACTGACACATGCAGAACAAAACCTGGAGTTTATCACCCCAACCTTACTGTAGTTTCAAAATAAAACAACCAGTTATGTTTTGTTTAAGAAATTATGTTTGTCATGTGTGTTAAAATAAAAGCATTGTAGCACGTTTTTAATTGAAAACAACTGTGAAGAAATACTCAGTAACGATCAAAGTTCACGCTCAATAATCCAGGTAGAAAATCCAACAAAGTTCAGTCAGGTCATCTGGACGGTTTCTTTTTTTGTTATTGAGATGTTTCGTCCTTCATCAAATAGACTTCATCAACAAACACACAACAAACTCAGTCCGACAAGCAGCACACTCCCATGGACCAACCAGTTTGCTGGTGATAAGGTGGTTTCTGGGGCCTGTCCTCTCCCCCGTCAAGAGGATGGGCCCCAGAGAGTGAGTGTGCTGCTTGTGTGTGTGGCTCCTTGGATTGATGAAGTCCTTTGGATGAAGGACGAAATGTCTCAACAACTAAAAAAGAAACTGTCCAGATGACCTGACTGAACTTTGCTGGATTTTCTACTTGGATTATTGAGCATGAACTTTGATGTTTTGAACCACTTTGGCTATGGCTGCCTCAGAGGAGTCGACAGGGGAGAAGGTGGGCACCAGAAACCATCTTATCACCAGCAAACTGATTGGTCCACTATGGGAGTGTGCTGCTTGTCGGACTGAGGTTTTTGTGGCTCCTCAGACTGAAGAAGTCCTTTGGATGAAATATGAAATGTCTCAACAATAATAATAAAAAAAAAAGAAACCATCCAAATGACCTGATTGAAGTTCGTTGGACTCAGTAACGGTGTCATCACTCGCAGCTTCCTGAAACAGTGAATCTTGGCAGATTAAAACTAAAACATTAAGTTTTTTAAAAACTAGGTTCAAGTTTTTAAAATATCTACCCTCTCCTTTCAATTCATGCACATCACTGAGTTAATTATCCCTACTGACATGTGCCTCAGGCAATCTAAATGTATTTGACACTTCATTATGGTTTGTTCCAGCTTGTACTGGGCCAGAAGGAAATCAATAAGCAGACATTGATCGCTGCATAACTGTGTTACTGTAGGCCGACCTTTTTCACACATAACTGTAAAAACATTAGCTTTATAAGTACAGTGTTTGTGTCTTGGTCATGTACGGATTTCACATCATTTGCTCTAAAAACACTCAACCACTTTACTGTCAAGAGTGTAAAACAATCAGCATTCATGTCTGGCACTGAGCGGTAGTTTAATTAGTATGTCTGAGTGCCTGGTGTGATTAAAAAAAAAAAAAAAAAAAGGATTTGTTCCTGGAAATTATTGCATGGCTTGTGACCAAATTCAACATTATTTTTTTCCCCACCAGAGTATTTAATGATAATGGCTAAAATTATCTGGCATGTTGAAATATCAGAGAATCCAAGTGAACAGAGGGGAAATTAAAAAAGGATTAACTGAAAGACTAGATTCTTAAAGAGCAAAGTTTAGGTCTAAAGGAAATTTAGCATTGCTCTAAATTCAGAATGATGTGCTCAGTTCATTACAGCAATCGGTATTTTTTTCTTATGTTAGCTCCTGATTTTAACTCTATATGAAGCAAACACGAAAGACCCAATATTTGGTTTATTTTGAAACACTCAATAAATTACAGATACTACTCAAGCTTCATTCAGTGTGCATAAAAGGCCAAAGTACAGTGACAAAACTGCAAGGCAAACATGTTGGATACAAACAAACCCTTCACAATAAAAACTGCACAAACATGCACAAGCTGCTGTTTTCCATAAACCCCACTCCCTCCGACACACCGAATCATTATGACAGTGACTGCTCATCCCTCCGGCTCCCTCGTTGTCAAAGCTGGCCCAGATTCCAACAGATTATAAAAGTGACATCATCAAGTGTGTTTGTTTGTGGGCTAATGCATACATGTCTCTGCTGTATTCCCTGCTGCACTCAGTATTTGCGAGTGTGTTTCAAAGCTCTCAAACGGGCGGATTCAAATTTGGCTCAAGGTAACAAATGAGTGTGGTCTTTTGGCACTTACACCCCAAAAAAGATTTATCGCACACACATATATAAAAGCATCACAGACATGACAAACACAGTACAAAGTGAATTTCTTGTGCAGCTCTTGCGTAGCCACATATAATACAGCACTGTGCAGAAGTCTTGCGTCATTCTTCATTTCATTATATTTAGCTTCCTAGTTTAGCCAGAGTTGCTAGCAATCTTTTTCAAATGGTCTTGATCAAACTTTCTGAAGGTTTTACTTATTTATTTGACTTATGCAGTTTTTTCACTCATTTTCAGTTTGTTTCCAGAGCCGTGATATTATTGTTTGTTAAATCATTTAACTCTGACCTGTGATTCATTATGGCATAAGAAGGGCTCCTAAACTAAAGGGATGCACCATTTGTTTTGATATATAAGAGACGTTTAAGCAAGAAAACTATTTTGAATGTAACTTTTAAGCACTTTGGAGCAGCAGGTAACAAAACCTATTTTGTTACTATTTCTTCAGTAAAATTTAAGATAATAAATAACAATAACAGTCTAATAAACAGAAATGTGCATATAAGGTCTAAGAAGTTGATTTCCCAAAGGCTATTAGTTACAAGGCCACATTCAGCAGGTGACTAACAAAAAGGATAAAGCATCTTTCAAGTCGTTGCTGGACTTTTACCACTCAATTTGTAAAAACACCCCCACCATTTTTATTATCGCTTTATCTGCTGCAGATAAGTATATCATATTAAAGTACATTATTTTATCAAATGAAATTGCTGAAGTTCCATGATTTGGCAGATTAAAATATTTTATCATTTATGTATAGAGCTCAGACAAATATACTACCTTCTAATATCCAAATGTATTTTGAAAAAAGATCCAAGTTACAATCTTAAGGGGAAAGATGTAATTGTTAAACCACAGTTTAGAACTAGTTTGAAGGGAATATCTACCGTAATTCAGGGAGTTGGATTATGGAATGACTTAGAGATAGACGTTAAGGATGCCTTATCAATTTCTGTATTCAAGAAACTGGTTAAAATCAAATTGTTAAATGAATATCTATGATTGTATTTTAATGAGTATTGTATGAATATTGTAAAATATTTTGATTTATTTACTTGTTTTTGTTATTTACAGGAAACATTTGTTTGAATTGCTTATTAGATAAATGAGCAGATTTAATAAGATTTTTTTTCTTCATCTGCTACCTTTCAGTTTATATTTAATATTTTGTTTTTGTTACATATGTGTTGATAGTTATGCATTTATTTATTTTTTATAAAATGAATAAATAAAAAAATAAAAAAATAAATAAAATAAATAAAATAAAATAACAGCATACACATGTATGACGAATACTTACAGGTACTGTTAGGAATTAGACTTAACAAAAGAAACCAGCATTGAATAGTCTATCCCTTCATGGATTTTTGACAATCCAGTCTGAATTGTGATGTGTAAGTGTTTCAACACGTATTTAGATTATTTTTTTTAAACATCACATTAATCCTGTTGCATAAAAATGTTCTAAATGGTCCAATCCTGTAGCAAAAAACATTATCAAACACTGAAATCTTATAGTGATCTTAAGATTTCAAAATGCCAGAAATTATAAAAATAATAATTCAGCCTTAAAGCAATTATCCACTGACAACTGAGTCAACATAGACCGTTAGGTACAATTACACAATTTAGACAAGATTCAGATACATTTGCACAGCTTTGTTAGATTTATTCTCACCGTTGTCTATGAATGCCACATTGCTGTGAGAAGGACTGCTGGACTGTTGCACTGATTAAATATTTCTGGTCAATTATGGCTCAACAAGAGCAACTCTTACATGTATTGTTTATGTGTTCATATTCAGTGTCAAGTAAATAACTTCAGAGGATGTTACGATGTATGATATGTACATTGTCAATATCTTCCCCTAAAGAGGATGGTAAGTATAATTGTTCTGCCTTTCTACATCAATCCAACACAATACAGAATTTGGTTCATGTCAATCAAGCTTCTTAACCACAATTTTCTACTTACTGTGTCAAAGACACAGCAATCAGTGGAGAACAAATTAGAGGTTGATTGTAATGAGAAGAGTATTATCTGAAAGAAAGCACATGACAGCAAACAGATGGAAGAGTCTGCTTCATTTACCTGCAGAGACCATGCTGTGAGCATGGGAGGAGGTTGGCAGGCAGTCACCGCTCGAGCCGTGGTGCATGAGGATCGGCAGAGGTGTATCTGTGGCCAGGGAGGTGAAAGAGTCAGCACCAAACGCCTGGCATGCCATATTTTGTGGAACACTCAAACAGTTCCAGTTGTACACAGATGTTAGTCCTGCAACAGTTTTATTGTCTTTGGTTCTTTCTAACTGTATTTGGTCTTGTCCATTACTGCTTATTTTTGTCCTTTACTTTTGTCTTGCATTCTTCAAGTCTTGTCTTTCCCACTTGTGCTTCTCGTGATGTCAGCTCTTTCTTCGGCCTTTTCTTGTTCGTCGGTCTTTCTCTGGCTGCGACGTTACAGCTTCAGGATTGTCGTCTTATCTTGTCCTTTTCTCCCTGGCTCAGTCGAGCATACGTCTCTCTTCAGGCCCAGGGGGGATATATGAGGGTGATAAAATAAAATAGAATTGAATAAAACTGCAAAGGGCTACTGTTTTTCCCCTCAAAGAGAAAAGAACGTTAGCACCTTGTCACAGTTTCAGTCACAACTCTGCCCCGTCAGATAAAACTCTTGAAGATGAAGAGTGAAGAACTTCAGCTTAAATTTAAAATTGCTGCTACAGCTGCTGATGATGGTTCTCAGCTGCAGAGACCCCCTTCAGGGCACCTTCCTTTCTTTCCTGTCTTTATTCAGTATTGCAGATGCATGAAGTCAGCATGTGTCATACACCTCAGCATTATTCTGCCTTGGTCTACTGCAGGTATTTATATCCCACCCAGCTTCATCCAACCACCGCCCCTTCTCAACCTATGAGAACCCCCCCACCCTCACAAGCACCACCACCTTCCAATCCTATGTCAGTGCTGTAATTGCTTGTGTCTGTACTTACCTATGTTCTTATCCCATTTCCAAATCCAGGATTAGGGTACGGAGCGGCTGAGAAACCTGATCCTCCGCTCTCCGCTGCCTTTTTCACCCCCGTTCCTCTCTCTCTCTCTCCCTGATTACCAGATTAAGAGGCAATGGGAAAAAGAAGTGGACACTCAAAAATACCTACAAATATTACCATTTGCTCTTTGTTAATAAATAATAAAGCAGAGTACAGAACCTTTTTAAGCCTGTGATCATATGTTTTGGGGGAAAAGGAGGAGCCCAAAAGGCATACATTTTAAAATGTAAAAGTATTTGCTGCTGGTTTTCTTATGTTTTGTTTTAGAAATTATTAATGTAAATTTAGGAATGAACTAAAATAAAAGCAGAATCCTAACTGACTATCCCAAGTGGATAACTTTTCTCAACGTTCTTCACTCTTTTTTTTTTTAGCATGTTGGGGGGCTCAAGTGATTCAGACACACTTGGAAAGAACATGATATCAAATTTTCAATGTGCTGTACATACTTTGACTTGTCCAACGTTGTTTCATTGATCAGATGCAATGGGCCATTCCAGGCAGCTCCTTGGCACCGAAGCCAAACATGAGACCATTTACAGTAATTCATAATGGGATTGGATATAGCAGGTAATGGGCATAGCAGAGTTCAGTTTGAGGTCTTGTAGACCAACTTTTGAAAACAGCAACTCACAGCATAGTTAAATATTCTCACTTGGCTACAAAAAAAAAAAAAATCAGCAGATTCATAATAGATATAGGATTTGACCTTACAGCTAAATCCACGACGCAGCACACATCTGGAAAAGGCTGGTGCTTTTGAAACAGGATATTTCTCTTAAACATCTTAAAAACCACAACGGGCTGCCTGAAAAGTAGAAAGTCAAGTTTTTTGTTGTTGTTGTTGTTGTTTTTTTTTTTTTATGTACACGTGTTTAGCATTTCAGATGTGCCTTTCATGCACATTACATGCTGTGGCTTTGTCAGTTTATTTTGACAGAGCAGGGTGCTCAAAAATTTGCTTACTATTATTTTAACAGTTCAATATTAAAAAAGTAAAGTTTAAAATATTTAAGAAATTTGTCATCTCAACTTTTTTTTATTGTACACTTTTCTTATAGATATATTTCATGCACTACTTACATGATGGAAAATTTTGTATAAAATGGTCTTCTGTTTCCTTTGAACTAACCCCTGGAAATTACCTTCACAAACATTCCTTGTGTTGTGGCACCTGTCCAACATTAACTGGGTTTGTTTTTGTTCTGGGTTGATCCAGATTGACCTGGAGGTCTGGAAGCACTGCTTTCACCCTATTTGCTTCCGACCCTCCAGGGCTCAAAAAGAGAAGAATTGCACCTCGGAAGTGGATGAAACTGTTCCTATTGTTTAAGCGTGCTGGCGTCCATATTCTATTGGATGCAGAGGGCTCCAGGTAAAGATAACGGGCCTCATCAGGGTGGGTAAAGGTTAATCTGATGAGCGTGGCCACCATGTGCACTTTGTCATGTCTGTATTTGTATTTATCCTCAGCTCTGCTCCGTCATTGTTCATGTAGGTGGGCAGCAGGTGGAAAATAGCTTGTGGGTGGTAGGCACGATGCAGCTTGCTTAAGCACATGTAAATTTGGACTGGATACACTTAGTCCTTTAACAATGTTCTGCCTTAAAGTGGAAATGCTCTTAATGAGTTTGCTGATTCTCTCAGTCTCTGTGTGAAAAGAGGACAGATTGAGTTGTGAGTGAGTGTGTACCCATGTGAGGGATAAAGGGCAGAGAGATCCTTCCAATAAAATAATAATCAAACTTTGTTTTTCTCTTAAGGGCAGCACAGCAGCCACACTTGTTAAATACAAAACAGGCTGAGTTATAGACTTTTTTTTTGGTAGCCTACTGGCTAATGTTGTTTAACTGTGGCAACCATATTGAATTGGAATAACTCCAAAAGGTAACTACAGATTGTCCTCGGTTTACGGCGGACTTGCTTTACGGCGTTTCACGTATACGGCCGGCGCGCCCCAGTGACGTCATCAACCCGCGCGGACTTTTTTTGCAGCGTTTTAG
>JARVLU010000600.1:16523491-16535177 GCA_031762415.1 Simpsonichthys santanae | reverse complement strand
CTACTGAGGAATTCCACGGACTTTTCAGAGGAGCCCAGCTGAATAAACATTCTGTCATCATTTCAGGACTCTGGATTCGCCTCTGGCTGTCCCCTCCGAGTGTGCACAGATCTCTCCAGAGGGAACTACTGTATGTGAACTGAGTGTTTTTATTTAAACTCTGCAGTGCCTCTGTGGGCTGGCTGCTCACTGCCTTTGAGTCCCCCCCCACCCACCCCACCCCTCTCACTTTTGTGTCTTTCATGTAATTGCATATGAGAACCTCTACAGGAAGTCCAGTTCTTGTTAATTCACTTGTGCCTATCATGCTCTGTCAAGTTAAAGTGTCCAGCATTTAATAAGTCCAACAGAATTATGTGGTCAAATTTCCTCCACCCCAAATTCCTTTTATTATTTCCAAAATGCAACATTTCAAAACCTTACAATCCCTAATTCAAGCACTTAGAACATTTGTTCAGGTTATTTGCATCTTCTTTAACATAAACTAGCCTTTTCTCCTTTTTTTCTTTTTTCTTTTTTTTTAAACTGTGGTCTGGGGAGAGTTTTCATAATTTAATAACATAGTGTTACTGAACCCATTAAACGGAGTTCAAGTGAACACGTCAAAGGTCTGCACAGGTAATTTCATAGCAAAGAGCCAATTCACAAACGGACAATATTTGGCCTGAGGCTCTATTGGAGCTAGAATCTTAGAAATTATTTTGTGATCTAACGACTATGTGTATATAAGAGTATGTATGACATTTATGTAAATGAGAATACCATAAATAATGAGTGTTAATCCTGTTTTTTTCACATTCGTGTCTGCTGCACTGCAAGGAGAAAGCAGCTGCTCCACACGCACAGCGCATACAGCACTTTCTGTTTGTTGAACTGTGATACAGTTGAATGACTGGAGGCTGTCCTGCTGGGGAAAACCAGGAACCAACAAAGTAGTCCAGGCACTGCTTTTTGCCTGCCAGGCAGCCTGGATCTAATAACAAGGTTGCACACTTCAGTGCCTGAACCCTGGCAGCAGCAGCAGAACCAAAGCTTGACGTTGCTGGAGGCTACTTTTGTCTGTCAGCGCAAACTTAGGGGGATCGAGGTTAAACTAAACTCATTATGCATGCAGAATATTCTACCTGGCTGGGGGTTGAGCATGACACTGCTTAAGAAACATTCTATTAAAGACATTGTTTAGACAATTTACAACACCACTAAGCCTTTTATATTTCTATCAACAAGCTACTAACAGGCTAATTGACTGCAGTTAATCAATTAGCTCTGAAAGTGTTAGCAGGATCAATATTTTCTTTGTGATACAACAAACAACGGAGAGAGTATGAGGAATACATAGACCTAAAACAAAAGAGGCCACACTTACTTTGCATGATTGGATTGATTAACTCAGTATTATTCATAACTGATATCAAACTGCGCCAATTTCAGCTATCAAGTTTGATGCTGTTTCACTCCTATGACGGTAATTGTCAGCAGCAATTTATTTCCACTTGATCCTAGTGTGGGCACTAATTTTGTCTTTAAAGAAAAATAACACTACTCCCCACCCCACATGCATGCAAAAAAAAAA
Organism: Simpsonichthys santanae; assembly: GCA_031762415.1. NCBI lineage: Eukaryota > Metazoa > Chordata > Actinopteri > Cyprinodontiformes > Rivulidae > Simpsonichthys > Simpsonichthys santanae. The sequence goes on along the minus strand of JARVLU010000600.1, from coordinate 16,533,604 downwards.
AAAAAAAAAGATGACTATGGTGAATCACTGTAAGCTTCTCTTTAAGAAGTACTTGTGTGTTCTGGCTTGAACACAGAGAGAGGGAGCAGAGTGTTTGGAAATGTTTCAAGACTGTGTGTGGCGTCTTTAAGGGAACTTGTGTTGGTGCAGACAATCCCTCAGGGGGGGCTTGAGTGATTTGATTTGTGTTACAGCATCTTCTAAGCATTGCAGCAAAGCTAGCACACGTTTCAGCGTTTCACGTGATTTGACCCTACAGGACTGTGAAATACACTGTTTTCATGGATATAATCCAATGAGTTATGAGCCTTGCTTACAGGGGCTTACAATATGTAACAACTAACCCAATGGAAGGCCATCATTCATTCAAACAATGCATCACCTGCCACTTTTCATGCCGGGGTTCTATCTATCTGTCTGTCTGTCTGTAATTATTTTTAATAATCTAAGAATGGAGCAGATATTCTTGATGTCAACGTGCACAGCAGCTGATGTGACTTTTTTTTTTTTTTTAACCTGGGACTCCAACTGTTTCAGAATCCAGTGCAGGTTTTACCTCTTTCTTTGGCTCAGCATGCAACAGCCAGCTATTCATCAATAATTCATACCAAAGGAGGTTTTCAAATAAATGAGAAATGACAGAAAATGCAAGGTAACTGATTAATCACCTCTGAATCACCATTATTTCACAGATTTGGCTTTTTTTTCTTCAATTATCAATATTGCAACACGTTTCAACAATTTGTAAGAAAATCAGCTTTTAAGGAAATATCCAATAACTGCTAATTTTATTCAATGCACAAATGTACTATACAATAAATCAACAAAGGAAGCATAAGACTTTTCAATCACTATTCTATTTACAATAATAATTATTCAAAATAATAGATGTTGGCTGATGAAACACAAGCCACACAGATGTTAATTATTTAAAATGTTACAATAACAAATATTCTGCTGAGGATGCCTTTGCAAAAATGGCCTAATAAAGTGTACATTTTAATGAATGTGTCTGTAAATCAGAGCAGAACAAACAAACACGAAAGACTGCTGGACTTGTAGTGATGAATATTGCATGGGAGAATAATAAGTTTACATTGCATAACACCCAAATTCATAACAAAATCTCAATCTTTTTTTGGAGGAGTGAACGGACTGCAGAAGTTATTTTACCTCTCAACGTACCACTGTTTTGCCAGTCGTGTTTTTTTTTTCTGCTTCTCTTTGAAGAACATCTTTAGACTTGAGAGATTAACAGATCTCAGCTTTGAGGAACGAAATGGACAAAAAAATAGCAACTTCCCTGGATAGGAGGCTGTAAGCACATCCCCACCCAGCACTTTCGATCGATGCTCATGAAAGGGTCCAGAGGGACATTTGCAAACCTTTGATGTTTCCTTGAAGACTCCATTGCTTTCCAGCTTGATTTATTACAGACTTCTTTGTTCTGAACCAAATTCATCTAGCCTGAAAAGTGACGCGTAAACATCAGCATCTAATTTTAAGTCTGCACTTTACCGCAGCCTATTGTTGCACATCTTTCAGCCTGACTAAATCATTACTTGATGCCAATACTCGCACACATCCCATGCTGTAACATACTTTTAATGTTATTCACTCATTGTGTTAAGGTTTTATCTGCAGCCATGCAAATAGTAAAAGCACTGGAAAAGAAAAGGAATGGAATTGAAGTTGAATTATTCAGACGAAGGGGGTGGAATACACAATGCCTTTTTCCATGAGGTAAAAAAAAAAACAGACATGGTGACGTCTTTTCAGAATATAGATGAGGTTTAAGTTTTGTGAGCGGTGAATTTTTAGGCATATGACACTTTCACTTGAAAATTATCAGATTATCTGATCTTTTTTTTTCAATGTTATTTTACTGACTCCTGCTGATCAGAGAAGCAGCTGCCATCCTCCATCCATCCTCAAATCCCTTTGAGGGGTTGAGCTTTTCACACGTCTCTAAACTTTTCATTGGGAGGTATTAAATATTAAAGAACAAAAAAAAAAAAAAAAAAAAAAAGTGAAGGAAAAGTCTGTCACAGTGATCTTTTGGCATTCCAGGGGATGAGCACGACTGAACAAGATTTATGGATTAGCTTTTTTCACCATGAAGACTCAAGCGCAGTTTTTTATTTTTTTATTTTTTACTGTATTTACAAAATATGCAAATGGCATTTCTTAAACATTTCTAAACAAGGTATCTTTTCTCTTTCTGTTTCATATGATTAACATGCCTAAACAAAGGTTGAATGAATATAAAAGTCCAGTGAGGTATTTGTATGAATAAAATGAACTTGAATATTTATCATGCATGTTAGTTACCTCGACATCCTAAAAATCTACTCAAAGGTCAAAGTATCTGGTCCATCATTTGGCTCATCTTCTACACTAATTTGAGAAATTTATAATCTGTTTTTTTAATTGTTGCTTTTATAGAAAGGGATATCAATACAAACAGTAGTCGTGTTGCTACAAATACGGAAAAAGTGGAGATCCGTCTTCACTATTGTTCTAATAAAAAGTATTTCTCACTTACATGCATTGAATGACCATGATAATATATAACAGAGCTGCTCCTGTACTGCAGAGCCTGGTAAGTAAAATTTAGTAGCTACATATATTTTTATGTAGCTTGTTGTTACAATTTGTAGGTTTAAGAGTTTGGAGGACTGATTGTGGGCTTCATTGCTACAGGATGTATCTGTAAAAATGAACCAAGTCCGAATAGAACAGAGTTGGACTGGAAATGAGCCACTGCTGTTCTGCAGAGCTAGTAAGTAAATTTAATAATATGCTATAAAAATGATGTAGGTTTAAGAGATTAGAACATTGAAAAAGTGTGGGAAGGGTTTCTAAAGCCCTAACATAAAGTTTGCTGTACTTGAACTTAAACTTGAACTTTGACTACTCTATTCCTACTTTGTGGTTTTTCACTTATCACAGGGCTCCAGGGTACAGATCCACTGTGATGAAGGGGGACTACTGTACTCCGGTTTCCTCTCACAGACCAAAAACATGAATGTTAGACTGACTGGTAACTCTAAATTGTTCGTAGGTGTGAGTGAGAGAATGAATGGTTGTTTGTCTCACTTGTCTCTATTTGTCTGTGATGGACTGGAGAATATGGGCACCAGTGACCCCCGCGACCCAGAAAGGAAGAAGCAGGTAAAGATAATGGACGGATAGATGGATGGATGGATGGATTTTAAACAGGATAGCCCCAACTAACTTAAGGTTCTATCTTTTGATTTGTAAAAAGACAAAGTAGGATTTATTTATTTAAATTCTGAGCTATAAATTATGTAACGAATACCAGTTTATTTTTAATCTGTTTATATTATGCAATGTCAACACGGTTTTACAGACATGACACTTATAGTGAATCGCACCGATCAAGGTGACCGCATGTTGGAAAAACTGTTAATTTCATTCTGGGATATTGCTTTGGAAAACTTTATTTCCTATTTTGTGTTGATGTAATTTTTTTTTTTTTTTTTTTTTTTGGATGATTACTTCCTCTAGTATTGGATGCTGTGCAGCTGTAAGGATTTTTACTGAAACTTTTTTTTTTTTTACTTTTGGACATTTGTTATGAAACATAACCATGACAACAAGGATGTTTTTACAACCGGTAACATCTCAAAGCTCAAACATTACCTCAAATACTGCCCCAAATCCCAAATGAGTTGTAAAGGAGGTGCTGTGGATGCATCTCCATCTACCTGGTGGAGGTGCTCGAGTGACTGACTGCTGAGATCCTTGGAGCTGGCAACGTGGCTCACGATGACAAGAAAACCATGATCATCCCTCAACACCTGCAGTTGGCTGTCTGCAATGATGAGGAGCTCAACAAGCTCTGAGAGGAGTGGTCATCGCTCTTGGAGGAGTTCTGCCCAACATTCAGGTGGTATTGCTGCCCAGGAAAACCGAGAGGCTCGCTGGATCCGGGTGGACAAATCGGTATCTGCAAAGTTTCTTCAGATCTGCTGTGGGACGGACTGCTGCAGATCCCTCCTGCCCACAGCCATCAGCATCTAGAACTAATGAAATCAGGATGATGAGCTACAACAACATTTAATTTCCCTTTGGGATTAATAAGGTATTTTGAATTGAATTGAATTATGACAGCATGTTGAACCTTCCTGTTGCAACCCAGTCTTTCACTGTTACGTTACATGTTACGGTGACTTGGCTGCTTAGTTTTGCTGATTTTACTACTTTGCAGCATTTTCTTCAGTAGAAGGTTTATAGGTCTCCGAGAATCAATGAATGCCACTTCTTTGCAGTCAACTAAAAGAGTCTGACGCAAGAAAGAACATACATCCAGCAGAGAAGGAGCTGCACAAATTGAAGCGTTGACCCCTCAGTTAAATAGAAGCCTTGGTCTCTATAATAAACCAATGTGCAGCCTTGACAGTGCACGCTTCACAGATTCACAGCAGCGCCTCGGATTTCTGTTGGAGAAACTCATGCATCTGGGAACAAGCTCTAAGAAATGGCACTGCGACATTGTGTTGTTACTTTCTGTCATCACGCAGCTGCTGTGTCCTTTTTGTTGAGACAGGCAGGAGTGAGTCCTGCTCGAGTTGTTCACTGACAGGCAGAAGGTGCTGAGCGAACCTAACCGACTGCATTATTTCTGCTCCACTGCACTCGTCCCCGTCTCCTGCTCTTTGCCCTCTTCATCTCTCCTATTTCCTTTGACTCTGGCTGACCTGAAGTGACACGTGTCAGAGGGTTCTTCTTCCGTCGCTTTCAACAAAGGCTCAGACGTTGGCAAAAAACAACAAAAAAAAGTGTCCACTCTCCGTTTTACTGAAAAGACCAAACTCTGCTCTCGTGCATCATTAGAATTCAAGCACATGTAAAATCGTGAGGATTGAGCACCTGGAGGAGAATGCACTAAACACCTGACACACTCAACACATTTGATGTAAAAGATTATCATGTGAAACATGTTAGCTTCTGACATATTAGGTGGGGATCACCCTCAGCAACTAACACACCCATTTTGAGCTCAATTACTGTAAAAATTTGATTTATAGTCCTTTTTGTGTTTAAGTTGTTTATCATGACCATCTTGAATCAGGATACCTTCAAAAGTTAATCAGTTGCAGATGTACATCTAATAATTTCTTTCTGAAAGTTTCTTTAAACTATACCCACTGGTTCATGAGATACTTTGCTAACAGACAGACAATGTTGACTGCAATATTAATGTCAAAGTTTTACATAGAGATCTTAATAATCTGTTAGCACTCAGAAAATGTGTTGGTGGTCACTTTCAGCTAATACCTCACCTAATGATTAGCACAATAACTTTAAACTTGATTGACTTGGAGCTTTTATAGAAGTCACTAAGGCATGTGCATTTAAATTATGTTACTTTGAAAGTTTATTAGTTGCAAGTACATATATAACGATTACTTTTGGAAGTTTTCAATCTAGTTTTTTAGATCATTTTCTAAGAAACACACACACAAACATATGCTGGCAATTACCGTATTTTTCAGATTATAAGGTGCACTTAAATTCCTTTAATTTTCTCATAAATCAACAATGAGCCTTATAATCTGATGTGCCTTATGTATTAATTCTGGTTGTGCATACTGACCTTGAACCGATATGTGGCACACAGCGCTTAAAAAAATCTGTCAAAACGAACTTGTTTTGCTTAATGTGCCTTATAATCCAGTGTGCTTTATAGTCTGAAAAATACGGTATGTTATCACACATTTCATGGTGGTGGACAGTAAATATAAATATGCACTCAAAGTTAGAAAGAAAATGTTATATCTTAATTGACAGCACATTTAAAGCAATAGCTCATATCTTTAGAAGTGGGGGCTTTATGGAAAGGTTTGAACTGTTAGCATCTTTGGTCTTGGCCCTGCTCCCACTAGCCATTAGCTCATCTTTCTGGTCAGATTTAAACCCCAGTTCTCTAAACAGAGGTCATTCAAGGAGCTAGATGCAACAGGAAATATGTTATTTGTTCATAACCCTTCCATAGAACCCCACTTCAAAAGGTCTGACCCATGTCAACGCATTTTTCTCTGCTGCCATGAAATTTGCTTTTTTGAGTATAACTGAACAAGTGAAGCCCATTTATTGACTGTCATGTGGGACATGTCGATGCCATCACTGCAGGTCATTAGGAGCATGTGAGAGCGCTCAGAATCAAGTTTTGCTATATATAAAGGATTTTATTTTTAGAAACAATTCAGTGCAAACCTTTCTTAGAATCAAGCTGTTCCACATTTGAGACACTAACAATGTCACTAAACCACCGTGTATTCTGCCACTGGGAGTTTAGAGCTCTGACAGTATTGGATTTGGGAGATGAAAGAGCAGGGGTGGGTGGATATGAAAGTAAATCATGGAGGATAGAAAAGAGAAAGCCAGAGAATGAAAGACAAGCTGCTGCAGGCAGACATGTGTTAAATGTTAGTTTGTAAAAAAGGTTTGACGCCAGGGCATCGGGGAAGGATCACAACTCTATATTTGCCATCAGCAGCAACCACATTGTGGGATTTTATGTTGCACAATGACACAATTAAACACTGCACAGACCAGAGAGGAGCTGAGCTACTGCAAGGTACATCTCGTCTCCTTTCTTAGCACTAATCACACTACCCCTCACTTGTCATTTGTGATGCTGCTACAGTACGTTGCTCCTGCATAATAAACATTCAATTTACCTTCATTCTGCTTTTTGTCCACTCCATTTTATGAACATTTGCAGTACAAGATTGGGGTAATTACATTAGTGCGTCTGTGCTTTCCATTCCAAGCTGAACATATTGATAAATGTTGAAACGTGAAGAGCAGACTGACATGGCAGAATTCCTAAAATCTATAAAATACAGAAGATTTCTGCAAAGGTGCTTCACGCGTCCAGAAACTTGGCAAACTAAAGGTCAAACCAGCAGGAAGTGTCTTAAGCAGAACCAGAAACAGAAAAACAAAGATTCAATGCCCTTCAGGAAAAAAGCTTCTGAAAACCTCCTGCTGGGATAAAAAGATGGAGAAATAAATTGAATGATCTGATTATTGCTTCAGTTATTTCTGTTTTGTCACTTCTTAAATCAAAGCAGTTTGTCTGATTCTCCTCATACCACTCCCTGTGTGGACAGCTAATTGCAACCAGCTGCATTTAAGTCACATTTTATTTCATTTGTGTGTGAAATACTGACAGTAAACCGACACTGCCAATGTGTTATCACTTCTAAATTAAAATGATTGGGTAGATCTCAAAAGGTATGAACCTCTGGCCTTGATCTAAACTCATGGAAACATGAATTACTTAAAAGATAAACACATTTTCATTAAAAAAAAGAAACAAACAAACAACCAAAATACATTGTAGCTGGACACAAAACGCTACTAAATGTATGAAATAAAGTAGCATCTCTGAAAAACCCATGTTTAAAAAATCTGCATCTCCTTTAATTTATTTTTTATTTCTTTTTTTAACTATTTACTTGTTTTCAGGGTGTCCTGAGCCAACCTCCAGTATAAGGTCATGGTCCCAATCAAGGCCTTTTTCATCAGTATAGATTCTGAGAAGTATGGGTGTGGAGGGTGCTGCAGCCCCCACTGATGGATGAAGGAAGACAAGCATGCCCAAACACATAATGAATTAATGAGTGTTACATAAATATTTTCACAATAGTATGGTATTTAGTTTTTGTAAATCTGATATAAACCAGCACTGCTTTTGTAGCTCTGTGCTCAAAATGTTACAACTGCTTGAAACACCTAAAAAAGAGGTTTGTCTCAGGTTGTGATGGCAACTTTATAATAGCATTGACAGCATGCATTGTCAGTGTGTCAAATGCTTTCATTAAATGTCAAAAGAGTTGCAATTAAAAGAGTTAAAGATCTTTAATGTAATTTTAAGTGTGCCAGCTACAGTAACATCCAATAAAATGCTCTTATATTTTATGTTACGTATTCTTTAATAGCTTATTATTATTATTATTATTATTTTACAAAAGGCATACTCATTGCAGTTGAAGGTGAAAAGATGTGATTTCTGCATCTTCAACAATCAAATTGAATCCATCTTCACACTCAACTGGCAGCATTCAGCATTTGACTGACAGAAAGCTGTAACACTGAACACGTCCCTGCCTTTCAAGGAGAAATATATGATGGATTCAAACTGGAATCCATCATATATTAGAGCTGCAACAGACAGCAGAGGTTGTTACGGTCTTTTTCTAAAGGCAAACTGATTATTTTGAATGCCTCTTACTGATCGGAGGGGTTTGAAACGTGGTGATTTGCTTCTCTTTTTTTAGTTGCAGAGAAAGGGATTTGAGGGCAGAAGATTGTAGCCTTTCGGAAACTTCCATTAAACCTGAATTATTGTGTCTAAAGCTGGTTGTAAAAGGTGCTTTGGCTTCTGAGCAAACACATTTGCAGTTTAGCTCATGGATTCTACAGGGAACTCAAGAAATGTGTAGCACAGCTTTTAAACTATTTTAACAAACAAACAAACAAACAAACGAGCCAAACAATAATTCACAAAATACAAGTAAAAAAAAAAAAAAAAAAAAAAAAAAAAAAAAAAAAAAAAAAACACTAGATTTGTTGAAATCTATTGTCCACGAGTTGTGCAAATGTTAATAATCAGAAAGAAACCTTTTTGTGCAGGGGTGCACAACTGGTATACAGGTATGCATGTGCAACAATAATGGGAATGCGTGGCATCACCAGAGTTTCCACACGCCTTTGCGTGCTTGAGAGTGGGCTCAGGATATTTCCTGGTGGGCTGGTCTGATATGTGCGCTGCAGAGCTGGTGCTTCCTGTTTTTTTAATATTTTTTAAAAAGCTTTTTATCAACAACATTACTATTCAGAACACCGCTACCACCTGGGCCGCCCCACCTCCACCCAGGGCTGGCGGACACAACCTGTCAATCAATCCAGTAGACATGTCAGCAACTGGCCAATCGACAACCTCAATTTGTCCCGAAGCTAAATGCCCCTTACCTGCAGATGTATTAATTCAACCTTTATTACAAAATAATTAAAGAGAAAAAAAAAACTACCAAGGACAAAGAGGTACATCTGCAACATCTGCATCATCTACCATGCAGGAAGCTGAAGCAGAGGATAGTGGGAGTGACAGTGAGGAGGACAGCGATGAAGGTGACACTTATTAAGACACAGCTGCATATGGGGTGAACCAAACACCTTCTCCTGGTACTCAACTGAGGAGTCCACTCAAAAAGTTAGGTGCACCCTGCATGGGAAATCTGTGAACAGCGAGTAAAAGCTGTTGTGCACCAACATGTCCTCGCTTTTAATTGGCTACGACATATTCTTCTGCACACAAGGACACAGTAGGTCGAACAACAAGATCAGGTAAATACACTTGTGTATTGCATTCTGTTTTTTATGGTGTTTATTTAGCTTCTTGATTTTATCTTTTAGTCTTATTTTCCCTTTGCGGTTTATGTTTTCGTCGCTTGTATTTTTTGTGTTTGAGTTCTACTTGTGTTTTCCTGTCAGTTTACATTGTCATCCATTTGTGTTTTGTACTCCTTTCTCAGTTTCAATTTCGTATTAGCTCTCATTCTGATTCCCATTGTTTCTTGTGCCAGTCCTCATTTACCTTCAGTCAGTGTTTTCTCCAGTTAGTCTGCCACCCTCACCTGTCCTCCATTTGTAATCACCTCAGGTGTTTAGGTTTAATTGGTGTCTCTTTATATATGTTTGATCCACAGTTTGTTTTTCAGTTCAGCGTTAGTTTTTTATGTCATCACAGTGGTCCTTGTTTTTCTTCTGCGTGTTCCTTGTTTTCAAATTAATAGAGTTTTTGGCTGCCTTGTTCAATTTTTTTTTGTTTACTTTATTTAATAAAGTATTTTAGTTATACAGGTAGTCCTCGACTTATGAACGAGATCCGTTCTTACGCACCGTTCGCAACCCAATTTTGACATAAGTCAGAACTCATTACACGCCGCGTTCGTTAAACCGGATTTTTGCCGTAAGTCGCGGTAATACATGTAAATCACTGCGCCGCACACCCGTTTATCGACATGACACTGAACACGCGTACATACTGTTCCATAAACATGCACAGAACTTTAT
>JARVLU010000600.1:16504498-16515045 GCA_031762415.1 Simpsonichthys santanae | reverse complement strand
TTCATATCACCATTACTTTTATTTAATAAATCACTATAATATTCCTTCTTATGTTTTCTTATAATCCCTACTAATTTGTTTTTATACTTCTTATATTTTTCTTCTGCCTTGTGTTCTGGATTTCAAAAAGGATGAATACAGATAGTTCTTTTTTTACAAGTGTTTCTCAATCCTTTTGTCATCCATGGTTCGGCAACAATATTTTTCTTTGAATAATTTTTTTGCACACAATTTTTTTCTTACAGAACTTCTAAAATGGAACTGAACATGGCTGCCGCGTGCAGATGTCCAGAGGAACGCTGCGCTTAGTGGGAGCCAAAAACTTGTCAAACAATTAATTCTCCAACAAACAAAACGGACTAGGGACTTACCTTTTGTTGCCTTTTTTTTCCTACCGTGAGAGAGACGGTCTTCCGTTGTTAATTTTGCAAACTTTCGGCATTGGGCCGTGGGATCTGAGCGTTTGCTGCTTTGGGTCTCTAGGCGGTGGCTGCCGTGGGGGAGCTGGTGAACCACGTTGCTCGGTGTCGGCTTTTTGGCTGTCGTGCAGCGGGGCGGCTGTTCGCTGGGACGGAGTGTGGCGGTGCTGGTGACTGTCGTGGAGGAGGTCTGAGACAGCTCAGCTGGGGACGTGGTTTTCTGGTTTGCTGCCGGTGGATCTGCGCTTTTTTCAGGGTAGGAGCCGAACTGCTGCTGGGGATCCTGTGAACTGCTGCTGGGCTGCGGCAGAGATTGGTGGGTTGGTTGGCTTCATGAGAAATGGCAAGTAAATCCAGATGAGGAAAAACGAACTGCCTGAACAAAACCCTGACGATATGGAGGAAATTAAAAAAATCCCTTAACTTCATGAGTTCTGAACATGTGAAGTTAACATCCCAACAAAAACTTTTGATGGGTTTGTTCGAGGAGATCAAAGAACTGAAAATACAATTAAGCCACAAAGAGAAAAAAATAGTGGAACTAGAACAAAGGATTGATGATTTGGAACAAAATTCAAGACAAGACAACCTTGTTATAACTGGATTGGAAATTAAAAATCGGTCATATGCAAAAGTAACTGTTGATGCTGGAATAACAGAGGATTCATCACCACAAGAACTGAGGACATTGGAGGACCAAGGGGTATCTTTTTTGCAGGACAGGGAGATTGATATTGACCACGAAGACATCTCTATGTATCATACCCTGCCCAGCAAAACTGAAAAATTCAAACCGGTAATTGTCAGATTCAACAGCAGAAAAGCAAGAAATAATGTAATCATGCAGGCAAAAAAATTGAAGGGTACAAAAGTTTACATAAATGAACATTTAACAAAGGGAAACGGTATAATTGCATGTGAAGCAAGGCTGTTAAAAAAAGCAGAAGAAAATAGTATAGACTTGGACAAGAAACGGGAAAATTTGGATTAAAGTACAGGAAGGATCACAAGCTAAACTAATAAAAGAGTTGAAGGATTTAGAAATTATAGATGAGATTAGGTGATGACTAATTACAATTATGAAATATTCACATTAACATCTACAAAATAAACATTCTGATGAAAAAATACATTAAATCATGATGATGTACTATGCATCAGAATCTAAAATCTATAATGTTGAAAACGTGATTGATAAAAGTTTTTTCCAGCTATAAAAGATAGTAAATATTATAGTGAAAAACAGTTTAATGATATTAACTTGACAAATGGAAGTCTCTCTATTGTTCATTTAAATTGCAGGAGTATAGATACAAATATATCAAAGTTAACAGATTACTTAAACAATTTAAATAAAACTTTTACAAAAATAGTACTATCTGAAACATGACTAAATGATGAAAATATAAATAATGCTTATATTTAAGGCTACGAATTATATCATATGAACAGAAATAAAAGAAAAGGTGGAGGAGTGGCTCTATTTGTCAAAAGTGGAATAAAATGTAAATTAATTAGTGACATCTCTGTGGTTGTAGATAATATAATGGAAATGATAACAATAGAAATAATGAATAAGAATCTAAAAAAAGCTAAGTCTGGTCCTCTGGACATTCAAAAAACAAAACAAAACAAAGCAAAAAAAAAAAAAAAAAACAAGAAAACAAAACAAAAAAAAAAAAAAAACAATTGTAGAACGATGTTTTTTTTTTTTTTTTTTCCCCCCTAATAACTTAGGCTGCTTCTTCCAATTCATCTACAAATTTACATTTCAGCATGTTTTTAGCTAATTTCAGCAAATTTCAGCAAGCACACTGCATTTTGCAGGAAATGCAGACATTGGATGCCAGGATTGGGGATAAGTTTGAAACTGTTAATTTAAATTGGTCAGTTTCTTCCCAATAATTCATAATTTTGAAACAGCCAATACAACAATACCAAACTTATCTACAATTATCTGTGACATTATTTCGGGATAGTTGCAATATATAGAAATGGAAACAGTTAAAGCACGTAGTGACACACCCATCATGGTCCTGACAATCTCTGTTATTGTGGTGACTCAGGTGCAGAATGGAGTAGCAGTGTATGCAACATGGGGGACTCTTTCCAACTTACTCAACCTGACAATCTTCATGCAGCATCAGACAGAAACAGCGAGATGCAACTGTGCCATGCTGTCAATGCTGCTGCTGCTGATGGAGCTGTTAGTCTGGTGAGTCGGACTCCTCCACTGTTCCAGATCATCTGCTGGCATTTATTGTCACAAGGCATGAGCTGAGGAAAACGTAGTCTTATGCTGATGCATGCTCAATAATCCAGGTAGAAAAATCTAAAAAAGTTAAGTCTGGTCCTCTGGACATTCAAATAACCAAACAACCTCCAAATTTTTTTTAGAAAAGTTTCATCTTTCCTCCGAAAGACTTCTTCAGTCTGAGGTGCTGTACTCAGCTCAGTCTTATAAATAGCACCTTCTCGTGAATCAACCAGTTGCTCACATGATCAAGGAGGACCATCAGCCTAACGATGAATCATTAGCACCCTGATGTTTGCTTGCCATTCAGAGGGATGAGTGATACAAGCAATAACAGCATTGTAAGAGGGGACAGTTGAACACGGAGGCCTCCACCTCTGTTTAATGATGGACGGTTTCTTTTCACAAAGATGGCCTCCTTTACTCCTCTCTCAAACCATCATTCCTCTCTATCAAGTGTCCAAGTCAGACTTTTACAATTTTTTTTATTTTTTTTTGGAATGTCCAGAGGACCAGACTTAACTTTTTTAGAATTGTCTTATGCTTCTTGCAGGTTTCTGTTCGAGAACTTCTACCTTGACAAGCATGTGCGTTACATTGTGTCCATCTACCCTGTGGTAATACTGTGGCTGTTGGGCATCATGAGCAACTCTGGACCTCCTGCAAGTCAAACATACATTTTTGCAGGTATACTGTTTTGAAACGTGCACAACCCTTTGTGTAACTTTGACTGATCAACTCTTCTGTTCTCTCTGCAGCTTCGACCCTGGTGACTTCCTGCATCCTATTTGTGGCACGCATAACCCTGGTGACATGGAGGCACCTCAAACAGCCACTTTACAAAGACAGTGGACCCGATATGTCACCAGTGGAAATATCATTGACACAAAGCAAACTTTTTCTGTGATCCCCAAATTAAAGTAAATGATGTACCTGTATGTTGTAATTCATTTCAGCAGGGTCTTTCAAGGTGGTAACTAATTTAAAGTAATATACTGTTTGTTTAAAAAAAAAAAAAGTAAATGAGGGATGTTTTTGAATTCATTTGTGTCACCAAGCACTGGTGCAGGCAAACCCAGCGGTGCAGGCAGGCAGTCGAGGACTGGAGGAGTATAATTAATAAAGCATTTATTTACAAAAGAAAAGGCTGACAGGGCAGCAAAAACTTAGACGACCCAGGAGAACACAGGAGGCAAACAGGTCATCACCAATAGGTAACAAGGCCAGGACAATGAGGAAGACAAACACACAGGCTTAAATACAGACACTAACGAGATTTAACAAACAACACCTGTGAGACTCACAGGCGCGGGGAACTGAGGTAATCAGACACAAGGAAGCAGGATAGACACACCACAAGATGAAACCAGACACCAGGAAACATAAACCCTGCAATTTGTTTGGAATATCATTTACAAACAATAAGGTTACATGACAACACCTACTAAAAATGCATTTTAACTCAACTGAATTAGCAGGAACCAGAGAGATGCAGTATTTTGATGCTTCTAAACCTTAAACTTATTGTTCAGATCTTTTGAACAGAGACTATGGACAAATAATGTCTTAACTGTTGTAGATAGTTTTTAGGACAACATAGTTTTGGCAACACTTCTGACTGGATAACAAATACTGTATGCCTTGTGGTGGTAAGATATATATATTTTTAAAGCAAGTTCAGTTTTATTAGCTTTATATGGTTTATGTGAATGCTATTTCATAAACCTTTATGTCACAATCATTTTTTACATTAATTTCTTCAACTGTGATTGCTAGTTGCAAGTGCAGTAGCACCAGGAGTAGCATTTTCTGTGCAGCTTGGACCACTACAAGCAGGAATAACATTTCCACCATGTAACGTGAAGAAAAAAAAAAGATGTGTAAAGATTCATAAACTTGCATGAACATGAACCACTATGGCATTTTTTTTTTAAAGATTTGAGACGTTTTAGGATATACATTCCTTCAAGGCTCACCTAATTTATAATTAAAATAAGGATGAAGCAGGATATAGATGCTAATAAAACTTATTGAAAGTTTGTAACATAACAAAGGTGATTATTTTTTATAATTTAGCTGGTATTTCTTGAGGGATGCATATCTTCCACCATGACAACATTTGCAACAAAGATCTTCTCATCAGTCAGCACTCGGGGAATGTGTTGGGGATCAATCTCAGTCAAGCAATTAAATTATTGCTCACCTTTCATAACAGTGGGCAAAACTATCCTGATCGTGGATGCATATTTGTTTCTTGACCCTCAGGACTGTTTCAGACCCAGTCCAGGAATGTATCTGAGTCCCTCCCACTCGAGGTGACCATGGACAGGTGGTCAGAGAACTGTTGGATCATGATTGACTTGTGGTCTAAGGGTTGGCTTGTGTATGCAGTGAGCCTCTTTAAAAGGTGCAGTGACCTGATCTGCAGTGTGTGAATAAAGTGTGGTTTGTTAAAGTTTCTGATTATATTATGGTTGCTCCATGTGTAGAAATGTGTTCAGTCCTGAGTTTTGTAACCCTGAAATCCACTCTCCCAAATTCTACCTGATGTGGGCCACGATAAGTGTTGCAAGAATATGCAGCATGCCTCTGTGGGACCAGCAGTAAGTTGTGTGCAACTCTCCCAGTAATACAACTCTTGTTGAAATACATGAATTCATGCTTTCACTGCTTTGTGCAGCTTCATACTAGCAGCTGTGCTGTCCAGGTGGATTTTACCAGTCTACAGCTTCTTCATGCTTTATATCTCCTACTCCAACCTCAACCAGCACAAAAGCTGGCTGGCCATCAATAACCCCAGTGTGATCCAGCTGACACGTTATCTCGTGATGAGGCTTTGTGATAAAATCTTATCTTCATTTACAGAAGGAGAAGTGATTAAAAAAAGCTGAATGTTCTATATCACATTTAGTATTTAATTTTTTATTATTATTTTTGTCAGACCCAAAATGGACTTGCTGCGTTTGCCTGGTGGTCTCTCCTACATGCTTTGGTGGATCTTGGCATAGTGCTGAAGTGCTACGCTTATGTAAAGGACCCACTGGTCAGCACCATCGTCCTCTCCATCGTTTTTATGTGCATAATGACCTGGTAAGGAATAAAACTTCTGCAACTTCTAATAAACTATGGGTACACAAAAAGTACCAAATACTGTAGTGAGTCAGCTTCACTGTATGGAGCGTTTTACTATTGATAAAGTTTACAAAGTGTTTCCAAACTCAACTTATAAAGCAATTATAGATTCATTATGAAGTGGTATCAAACTAAAATGTTCTCTCGACAGGTTCAGCCTGCAGAGCTTCTACTGCACCAAGTGCATGCGCCACACATTCAGTGTTCATGTCATGCTGGTCCTGGGCCTCGGCTCCATGTTCACCAACAGCTACTGTGTCCAGAATTTCTCTGTAAACACAGCCATCTGTGGTAAGACAGTGAATTTATCTTTATATTTCATTCTGGAAGCTCACACGAGTTTTTTTTTCTTCTCACCTTTTGGTGTCATTATGCTCCTGGTGACCATCATGAGCTTCATCCGTTTGATCCAAGTGTGTGTGGAGAAGACACAAACACCCTGCTTGCAGCGGCGCCGAATATGAAATTTGAAGGCTGTGAGACTGTATGCGACCTGGAAGGAAACATCAAACACAAATGATGAATGTAATAAAAAATAAATAAATAAATAAAAATCACAATTTCATTTTGTCCCTCTTAAATTTGACAAGTTGGTGTCACACAGCAGCTACCAAATGGGGGCAGCAGATACTCACTTCACAAGAAGAATGTCAAATTGTGCTAACATTTATTTTGCACCAGGAGATGGCACAGTGAGGGTATTCTTTTTTTTTTTTTTTTAATTATTATTATTGAGCCTAAAAACAATTAAAGTGCTCTTAAACAAATTCAGACATATTAACTTTCATGAATCAGCATTTTAGGATTATTTTAAAGGTTACAACACAAACTAAACAAGTATAAAAACCCTTCATTTCTGCATTTTGAACCAACAATAAAAAAACCCTCTTGATAAATTAGAGCACATCAGTATTTTCCATCTCCCTCTCGCTGCCTCTCCATGTCTGTGACGTTGTCCCTCAGAGATAATGACGCTTGCTCAAGTTCACGAGGGCCCTCTGTCTCGGTGCTGCTTAAAGAACAGAATATCAAACATGCCCTTTGGCTTAGGAGGAGAGCAGCGCAGGCTTTGATGAGGACACCGAGCTGCTGTAAACGAAGCATTAAATTAGGCAGCGGGTAGAAGACAAAAGGGATGCAATGAATGTGTCCATGGGAGGATGCTTCTGACAATGAGAGGGGGAAAAAGACATTTAATGTGAAATAATGATTAGTCTAAAACACTGAAAAGGCAGAAACAGCATCTATTTTAGATATTTTCTGTATTTTTTTTTTTGGATTAAACATGGAATAATTATAATAAAAATAAAAATTTGGTTTTCTTTACCACTGATGTGTGTGTTTTTCCTCTCACAAATAGGTTTCATCTTGTTGAAACCTCTTGTGTGATGGCTGTTTTTGACCCTCATCATAAACTCAAATTGACACTTTACTCAACTTTCACATTTTTTTAAAGAAGAAATATAATGTACATTTTGATTTTGTCTAGCAAAATTGCCTTCTGTGTTTCTTTTAAAAAACATTTCATCAGAACACCCTAATTATAATTGTATTTTTTTTTATTTCTGTGCAAGATATAAATTTAGTTGTACACGCAGAAAGTCTTTTAGTGAGGATTTTATAACTCGGTCAAAAAAAAATAAATAAATAAAGTACACACAACCATCAGGGAACCTATGAGAATGCTGAAGAGCAGCTGTTGTTTGCAGACTTATTTTTTACTCTGAACAAAAAAAAGGACTATATCAGGACTATGGTCTATCTGGAAGTGCTTCATGGACAAATCTCACCGCCTTGCCATCAAATGCATATGTAAAGTGTTCATAAATATCCTACTGGCAGAGATTTTTAACATCTTAAATTGTATCCTGATAAGGACAAGATGTGGAGATCTTTTTTTGTATTGCCACTATCCATCTTCATGGATCCCCCCCCCAACCCCCCAATCTAAAAAAGTATTCTGAAAAATGATAAGGGGCTGCTCTCCAGTAGCAGCAGCAACGTGCACTCCGCCCATCTTTCGGACGACTGTACGAACACTCTGTATCTTGGTACAGTGAGAATAAAACTTATTCTGATTCTGATTCTGAAAACCTCTGACAGCTAATGGGTTTGCCACTAAAACCAAATAAGAAAAAGATTGTGAACACTGCTGGCCTTTATTATACTTATAGTAGAATCACCCTGTCAACAAAATCTTTGTGAGCATAATTACAAGAGTAATGTGGGATCTCATGGCCAAATCCCAAATGAAGGGGCTTTTGTTGGTGTGCAGAACTTGACATCCTCACTCTTTGCTGTTTCCTTGGATTTTGCATAGTTGAGTTACAAATCGTTGCCTGTGTCTACTCTAAAAGTGTAGAAAAAGAGGTTGTACTGTGCATCCCCATCATGTTTAAAACACCAGCTTTGTTGGATGGACAAATATATGTTCAGTCAATTTGACTGAGTTGTTTCTAATGATGCAGAAAACACAACAACAAAAAATCATTAGAAGTATATACTGTGCAAAAGACTGATTTTTTTCTTAAAGAGTCCTTCAGAATAAAACATATTATCTTTTAAAATGGTTTGATGAATAATTCTTCAGGCTTTTGTTGGACTTTGGCTGCTTTTTCAATCATCAAACAGATTTTTTTTTAGACAGTATTCTTTTTTAATTGTCATAGGTAACTTATTTTTGTTTGTAACTGTATGTAAAGTTAGTCAGCCTCTTGGTTTTGTGCACATCATAGACAATAAAGAACCCATTTTAAAATAAATATTTTGACAATTTTTATTATCAGCAAATCACGCAGATGCCCTTTGTTTCTATTTCTTTTGTTAAACCAATAAAAGCACCAAAGATACAGTATGACCTATAAAATAACATTTTAGCATCAATAACAGGGTTTCTCAAAAATGTATTTGCCAAAAACTTATGATCATTTGAAGAATGATGCGCATTTTAGGCCTGAGAAAAACTCTCAGATAATGTTTTTCTGCTAGCTAACTTGTAGTTTTAGTCTCAAAATAATTATTTGTCTTTCACTTGTCTATTGCTTCATATTTTAAATGCAAAATATGCTGCCATGGTCAGGTAAGAGAACTGGACTGAACAAGAGTTAAAAGGTGACAAAACCCAAAGAAATAAATCATGAAAGACGTTCAGGAAGTCAGAGACAATTTTAAAAGATTACAACGATTTTCTGATTTATATAACTTAATGATGGATGGTTTCCATATGAAAAACAATTGTACTATATCTTATTTTATTTGATAATAAACCTGATATGATAAAGCCAAAATGCTCATCAGAAACACATCTTTGGTTGTTGTTTTCAGGTCTAAATTCTTGAGGTTTTGGAGTATTTAGAGTTCAGCTGGAACAGTTTTCTACACACACCCACACAAAAGGTACATCTTTTTTGAGTAAAGTCAAATTTAGCTGGACATTCGATCAGTTGTTTCACCTCTCATAATCTTGTGAGCTTACATGAATAAATATAGCACAGGATTTTAGTGCAGTAGTTTGAAATTGAGAGGAAAAACATGACCATAAAACCCAGAACCCTCCAGATCATTCAATAATCAACTTTTCATTATATTATTTTAACTGCTTCTTTCTTGGTAAAACTAATGACAAATGCCTACCAGTAATTTCAAGATGTCAGTTTAAGGCCATTAAATTGCTTCATGGATGTGACTCGTGCACATATTCCCTCACAGCTTTATCTCATCTCTCTGGAGCTCTGCAGCCAAATCCTCCCTGGAGTAAAACGCTGGGTGAAGAAAGGCAGACATGTCGCAAGAAATAGTGGTATTTCACTGTCTGGCAGCCTTTTAATTGTTTCTACAGTCTCCAAAGACCTTTTCCTCCATAGGAGAAATAACCTAGATATGCAAATAAGCATCCCCAATTAATTTAACTCATATAATTATGTAGAGGACAGAGATTGGGTTGTGAAAAAAGTGGTTCCTTGTGCCAAGTTGTCCTCCCACTCTAGTCCACTTACTCTACAGGGTACAGCTAAATTAGCTTGGAATATTGAAGCATGCTTGGCTACACAGATGAGCATCAATTATCTCCAACATTTTAATGTGTGGTCTTTAGCTTTGGAAATCAGCACACAGTGTGCTGCTGGTGGGAATCGATGCAAGTGGTTGAAGTATGACCCTGTTTATCTGTAGCTCTTAAAGCTTCATTTTAAACACATTTTCACTGTGGCATGTTTAAGCAAGCAGGACCTGTTGACCTAAAAAATATATATAAAAAAAAAAAATAATGTCTTTATTCATAGCAGAAAAACTTTCCCCGTTATGGGGAATTCTGAAATACTTATGAGCAAGTTTTCTGAGGACGTCTTTTCATCTGAATATAGAGATTATTTTAAATTTAGATCACAGATGATACTCATTTAGTATGAGCAAAAATGTTTTATTCTTCGTCTACAGATTTTCTTTTTTCTAAAAATGAAATATAAAAATGAAAAAAAAAAATCTATACAAAAAGATATATGGTATGATAGGATATGACATGACATATGATATTGTTATAATTCTCGGGGAACCCAGATAAATATGAGACCCAGAACAAGGTAGAGACAGGGAATACAAAATACTGTACAGTTTATTATTTACAGTGAAACAGTCGTCGTTCAGCAACCGTCTGTAAGAAGGGGGAGATGATGGTCAGAGAAGGTCCCAGATTAAATCTTGACGAATGATGTTTGATAATTTGCTCTCTTACAATTCCAGGGGAG
>JARVLU010000600.1:16470899-16481298 GCA_031762415.1 Simpsonichthys santanae | reverse complement strand
GTACATTTTCATCTTTAAATCACTTCTTGGTCTGCTGCCTTCATACATCTCCTCCTACATGTCACTGCATGAGTGCAACTACAGCGTGCGCTCTCAGGACATTATTACTTGCAGTGTTCCCTCAGTGAGGACTGAACTAGGCAAAAGAGCCTTCTACTCCGCTCCTGTTTCCTGGAATATCTTGCAAAAAGATCTGAAGCTCTCGACCTTGACCTCTCTAAGGGGCTTCAAACATTTGCTAAGTTCCTGATAAAAAACAAGGCAGACGTTCAAGTTTTAATGTCCTACATCGCCCTACAATCTAGCTGTTTTTTTTAAATACCATTTTCTTTCATATGTTCTTCTCAATTTATAGGCTTTCTTTTATGATTGTCTACTGTTTTCATCACTCTTTGTTAAAATTAGGTCTCTCTTGTAAATGAGTCCCTGAGGCTCAATGGGACTAACCTGAAAAGGTTGGATGAACAATTCAGACCTGTTTGTTTTAGTGCTTTCTATTTCTGCTGCCAGAAATATTTAGTTGTGACTATCATTGTACAAAAGCAATAAACATGTTTTTAAAAATTGTGATGTAGGTAAAAAAAAAAAAAAAAAAAAAGATTTTCTTTTGGCTGTTCCCTTCTGCAAGGGTTGCTGCAACAAGCAAGTTAGCATGAAGGATTTGGTTATTGTTTGTACAGTGAATGCACTTCCTGACGCAACCATGGGCTCACACCCTCGGGATCACAAGACCGGGGCAGTGACCGGCAAGCTACCCCAGCTGTAATAAAGACAAAATATGATTAAAAAAATAACCTGGAAGTTTTATGGTAAACATCATTAATGATTGATGGAAAGCGCCAAAAGGATTTGTTTTACTTGAGGGCTGTTACAGCAACCACAGACATGGAAAAATGCTTTTTAACAGCTAAATTGAAATAAATCAGCAGCTGCCCACAACACAAACTGCAAAACAACTTCAGATAAATTGGTTCAATCAGAGTAAGAGAAGACTGACCAGAATAAATAAATGAACATTTGCCTAAGCCTGGGTTTTAACCATAAAATTCTGTATATTTATTTATTTATTTATTTATTTATTTTTAATCATACTAGGCTGATAATCCAAAGTGCTTTATTTTGTTGAGGAGTGAAGTCTGGTCTAATCAGATGCTGAACCAGTGCATTGATTACTGGGTTTGATTGCATTTGGTTTGTTAATAATTTAATATTTTGTGGACACCCTGTGGATAATCATCGCTGAACAAAAATAGTAAACGCTGAAAAAGTTCAAAATTGATAACTTACATATACCATGATGAAATAAGATAAATAAACTAACTTGACCGTTTTGAGTTAAACAGTATTGCCTGAGAAAAAAGTCACAAATTCTGTGAATTAAAATAAAAAAAAAGGTTTGTTTAACTTTCACTTTAAGAACATGTCAACTGACTTATGCTCCAATTGCAAACCAACTTGACAGAAAGTATTTAAATTGAAACGAGTCAAGTTAAGCAAGAACAAAAAGGAACAGCCAGGGGTTTGGTTTGAATCCCAACCTTCTATGTCACAGCACATTTCTTATCCATCTAAGCTAAAGAACCAACAATGGGCTCACAGACTCAGCTGCATGTTTTCTTGCTGTTCCAGTGTCCAAAGTGTTGGGTGAGCAAACATTACTGTATCTTGATTTATTCATATTTTATACTTTGTGGCCCAAATGAAGTGAGCTCTTAGGCCAAATGTGGCCTGCAGACCACCAGCTGATAATCTCTAAAGCATTTATTTATTTAATCCTGAACTGGATTTGAGACCTTTTAGTCATCTCAATGTCCCAAAAAGAGACATTAAAAGCAAACAGTCATAATTTTATTTAACAGTACATTACAGCATATGCAGATATCAGTTGTGGAGGTTCAGGTCAAGCAAAAAAGTGATTTAAAATAAACCATAGGGCATTGAAGCAGGAATATTTTAAAACAGGTGTCATGCATAAAGCATTAGGGCAAGATTAATTTTTTAAATCATTCTCCACTGTGTCAGGCACTTCTGACTCCGATTTTATAATCACAACAGACAAAACATTTATTTGCTTTCCAAACAATTTTGCAGACCTTTTGTTTCATTAGTTATGAAATATAAATTTTTGATTATCTCCTCAAGCACTCTTTTCCTGCTCTGAATAAACAGTTTACAACAGACACAATGTGAAAAGATCAATGCTGAGCTAACAAACCTTCAGCTGTCAGACAGCGGCCGCGGCTCGCGCCGATTTGAAATTCATTGTTTTTACGGTGTTGAGCATCATGCTGTGCAGACTTTGGAGCTCACTGAGCGTCTCCTGTGAATGTGTTGATACGGTTGGCATGTCACATCTTTTCTTTGCTTGGCTTGAAACAGGGGCAGTCCCACAGTATGTTAAGACTGAATATGTCAAAAACGGACAGTTTTCTTCAAAGAAAATAAGCTATGTGTTCCTTTGCATGATGTAAAATGTGCAGCAGAACTTCCATACGAGATTGATTTTATTGGATGAGAAATTTATATTCCAAAATGAGCCTAAAACAAACAAAAACTGTGCATTTTCAAAACACGTCTGATTTGAATGCTAATCAAAGCGCAGCAGTGCAATGATGAAACTGAATATTTATGGTCTCTTCCTGAGCCAGAGATGTTCCCGGGTACTTGTGAGTCCTTTTAACAGCGGATGAAATTACACTTGAAAGTTGTAGGCAGGTTGCTCCACTGCTGGAATGAGAGGCTCAAGTGCTTTTTACCTTAGTGAGCAAATCACTAAACTACCCTCTTTTGTCACTGACACAATGACGAATAGTGGTACTTAAAAGAAATGATATGAAACAAGCAGAAAAAAACACAAAATGATGAGAATTTTATATAAAATATTTAATTTGGATTTCTTAAATACACATCAAACTAAATTATTGTCTTATTTCCCTCCCCTTTTTTGCAGAATGCATTATCTGTCTGCAAACGCTGTTTCTGAATCCTCTTGGATTCCACTGTGGTGGTCGTGAGCAGCCACCATGACGTACACCAACACTAGCACGCTGGCAGCCAACTTCAGCGGGGTTCTGGACGGCTTCGACTATGGGGGAAACATCTACCGACCCTTCTCTGTTTTCAGTGTGCTAACGCTTACATTACTGGTGATGCTGGTCGTAGCTACCTTTGTGTGGAACTTGCTGGTGCTGGTGACCATCCTACGGGTGAGGACATTCCATCGGGTGCCCCACAACTTGGTGGCCTCCATGGCCATCTCTGACGTGATGGTGGCCGCTTTGGTGATGCCTCTGAGTCTTGTGCATGAGCTGAACGGCAGGCTGTGGAAGTTGGGCCGCGTGCTGTGCCAGATGTGGATCTCCTTCGACGTGCTCTGCTGCACCGCCAGCATCTGGAACGTGACGGCCATCGCCTTGGACCGCTACTGGTCCATCACCAGGCACCTGCAGTACACGCTCAAGACTCGCAAAAAGATCTCCAATGTGATGATTGCGCTCACCTGGTTGCTGTCCTCCATCATCTCCCTGTCGCCCCTGTTTGGATGGGGGGAGACATACTCAGAAGGGATGAAGTGCCAAGTGAGCCAGGAGCCATCCTACACCATCTTCTCCACCTTTGGAGCGTTTTACCTCCCGCTTTGCGTGGTTCTCTTTGTGTACTGGAAGATCTACAAGGCTGCCAAGTTTCGGATTGGCACCCGCAAGACGAACACAATCACACCCATGGCTGAGGTGATTATAATTTTCTCTTACAACAGTTTTAATAAGGCGATTACTTTTCCTTACGAGTCACACTTCTCAGAATTGTTCATCTCCTGTCCTGTTGTTGACCTGCAGTGTAGACTGCAATGCCATTGTTTTCCACAGTCACTGATGAGCTGTTCAGATGATCAGTAATCAGGGAGATGTGCAAGTATCTGATGTGTGAGCATACGGAAAAATAATTGAAGTCATCTTCCTCATCACCGCACGTTGATGTGCGTGGGCCGAGGGTAAAAGGCTAAAAATACCATCTCCAACATTAATGGGCCTCTGCACCTTCCAAGCTTTGCTATTTATCTCATTAGCACACATAAAACTCCAGATCTTTTTCACATCGCATTAGCAAACATTTAATCAGACAAGTGTCCCTGTGAAATTTGAGCTGCATCCCCACTTTTCATCCGTAATGAGTGGATGAAACACATTATTGGCAGTGATAACAACTTTGTGCTCTTTCTTACCTTTTAAATGCCTATTTTGTAAACTATTCAACCTGTTAAATAAAAAAAAGCATATCCATGTATTTAATACTCTGCAATGCAATGTCTCATTTCCTTTTTATTGTGCAGCTGTGGCATCAGTTTGACCAAAATTGTGAGCTTGTGGTCAAGGACTAAATAAATGAGCTCGCTCACTAAATTAATTAGAGTGGTATGATGTTGCTTTGCTTATATCAACTTTAATCACACAGGCAATCAATTTGAGTGCAACGCCAATTATTCTGAAAAAAAAAAAAAAAAAAGTAATTTTCTTTTCCACAGGGGATATTTGGATTATTAGCATCTCAGTACAAACTGTACCCCTGTCATTTCAAAGTGTAATCTAAGCCCTGCAAAGTCTTTATGATCTGAATGATGTCATTTATAGAAAAATAGGCCTTCTGCTCTCGTTAAGTTGCAAATAATTAAAAGCTAACAGTTTGTGTTGTAGTTAAACAACATGCAAAGACTTGATATTTCATTAAAAAACCAGTTGACACTGAATCTCTGAATGACATTTAAAAAAAAAATCAAGATATTGAAGAGGTGCAGGAAATGTAAATCAGCCAAACAGCATCAAAATTCAAAAAAGAACCCTTCATTTTCACAAAGCTTTTATACTATTCTTATCCCTTGTGCAATGACAGCATTTACTTGTCACGCGTATGCTCAGAAAGGATGTACTGAGTCAAGGCCTCAGCACAGACTCCATGGCATCTTTGTTCAGGTTCACCGATAATGTCATGTCTTATTACACTGCCTGATAGACAAAATGCTACTTCAGTCGTACATATTGTCATAAATGGCTTCAAGCTGGAGAATTAGAGTTTATGTTTGGCAGGACTGAGCTAACAGCTAGTTCAACTGCAGCTGAGACCAAAATAGAAGGCAGCCATTTTTTAATTTCTTTGAACAGCATCAATCTCCAATATTTCACAACAGTTCATGTGAACACCATTTTATCAATCTCTTTATTGCCATTACTTTAACATCACACCATTCTTTACTTTGAAATATATTGTTATTTACACATTTATGAAGCAGTTTTATAAAAATCCCAAATTAAGTGACAGTTTCTCACTCAAGCTATAACAGTTTTCATTTCTTTGACCACATGCTTCCATCAGTTCGTCTTGAAGTGAGATTTCTGTTCATTGTTTGGTGATGACATGACTTCAACTGTGCTTGTCTTTTCTTCTGCAAAATTTAGCATACCCAGCACAAAACTCAGAAATTATTTATTTCATATTCTGTTGCTTATAACAACTGAAGGAAGATGCATGAGTTGAAGAAATCTGGACACAATGTGAGCAATTGCTTAGCATTGTTCAGTCATCTTGAACTTACTGTCTTGTTGCCAAGGCATCAAAGCCTGTTTTTGTCTTTAAGTTATTTATGGTTAGATTGTTAGTGAAAACTTCAATCTAATATTTGCAATCAGGTAATCATGTTGTGTTAATACATTCTGAGCTATTAAAGTGCTTGGGCCAATACATTTTACTTTGCATATGCTTCCATTAGGTAATGTTATTAAACAGTATGGGATACATTTTTATTGTTATGCTGATGATACACAGTTATATTTGTCTGTGAAACTCAATTAATCCAATCAGCTACTTAGATTATAAACATGTCTTAGACACATACCTGGATGGC
Organism: Simpsonichthys santanae; assembly: GCA_031762415.1. Taxonomy (NCBI): domain Eukaryota; kingdom Metazoa; phylum Chordata; class Actinopteri; order Cyprinodontiformes; family Rivulidae; genus Simpsonichthys; species Simpsonichthys santanae. The sequence continues at coordinate 16,475,402 of JARVLU010000600.1, read as the reverse complement.
CCTTAATTTTCAACTTTCAAACTTATACAAACCTGAGGTTTTAGCTTTTGGACCTAAGCAACTTAGGAGTTAATGTTTCAGTTTTTCACCCTCCTTGGATGGCATTAATCTGGCTCCAGCTCTAATGCTAAAAATCTTGGTGTTATTTTTGATCAGGTCATGTCTTTTATCCCCCACATCAAAAACGCCACTAGAACCGTCTCCTTCCACCTGCGTAATATTGCTAAAATTGGAAATGTCTTATCTAAAAATGATGCAGAAAAACTGGTTCTTCATGTCTAGACTAGACTATTGCAATAGTTTGTTATCTGGGTGTCCAAAAACGTCTTTAAAAAGTCTTCAGTTAATCCAAAATGCTGCTGCCAAGGGCTTAACTGGAGTTAGTAGGAGAGATACCGTAATCAGTTTTAGCTTCTCTCCAATGGGTCCCTGTTAAATTCAGAAATTAATTCAAAATCTTTCTTCTAACCTACAAAGCCCTCAACAACCTAGCTCCATCTTATACTAGAGATCTTATTGTTCTATGTTTTTCTAACAGAGCACTTCACTCTCAGACTTCCTAGAGTTTCCAGAAGCAGAATGGGAGGAAGATCTTCCAGTTATCAGGCTCCTCTCTTGTGGAACCAACTTCCAGTTTCTGTCCATGAGGCTGACACATTGTCCAGTTTGAAGACTGGGCTTAAGACTTTCCTTTTTGATAAATCCTATAATTAGGGTTGGCTTGTTTTGCTGCCTTAAGCTTTGACTACTAGAGGACAAATTGATCTCATTTCCTTAAATGAATTGTTACAATTGAATAGTTTTGATTTAATACTATTTCTATCTTAACGTGATTCTCAACCTGCCATTGTGTATCTGTTCCTCCTTCCTGTCCTCTCAAACCCAGCCGGTTGAAGTAAATGGCCGCTTGTCCTGAGCCTGGTTCTGCTAAAGGTTTCTTCCTTATGAGGGAGTTTTTCCTTTCCACTGTCGCCTTCATGCTTGCTCAAGACAAGAGTCTGCAATGAAATTAAACTCAAAACAGTCTGCTCTATAGATAAATAGTGTTATTAATTTACTTTTATGAATGTTTCTGCTCAGCGCCCTGAGATGACTTCTGTTGTGACTTGGCGCCAGATAAATAAGCTGAATTGAATAAAAGTATTAATGCCAAATATATTTCAAACAAATGCATTTATAGTCATTTTAAACAAAGGCAAGAGTAAAATGAAACAAAATAATCTCATTGGACTTATTTTCTCCTAAGAAATGCACTGCTTGGTTAGGGTTTTTGAACATTTCTTCCACGAGTCTTGACAGCTGAAAAAAGAATTAAATTACATTTGAACCAACATGCATCAAAAGATGTGTTTCATTTAATTTTTTTATCCTTTTTATTCAAAACTGTCTCATTCAACAAATCAATTCTGTGAGATCACATTTATTTTCCCTTTTTTATTTTATAGTCATATAAATATTTATATTTCATCAAAGTGTACTGGTACAGTGAATATTTTCTGTCATCCCATGTCTTGCTGAAGATTTATAAAATTTGGTTTTACATTAAAGGGTTGCAAATAAAGTGTCATTACAAAAGGAGGCTACTCCTGCTTTTACATGTCTTCTGGTTCATTTTATGAAAAGAAACCAAATAAAATAAATAAAAATTATACATCTCTCATACTAAACATAGGGAAAAAAATAAGATTTTGTAGTATACCTGCAGCATTCCTATTATTTCAGGCGCTGCTCTGAGAGTTAAGATGTACATGAAGGAGGACTGGGTGAATAATGTAAGATTTGAGTTTTGTATGCTTGCTCAGGCACAAAGACAGTTGGGAACTGAGCTTCTGACCAGTTCACAGAGAGCAAAAAGCCTCCTCAAAGCAAAGTGTTATTAAATTACGGCAGTCATTTTATTTTATTTTTATGTTCTCATATGATTGAGTTAGATGCTTTCCCGACATCCTGCCATTTCCTATAATACATTTTGTCTTACTTCCTGTTTTGCTCACCTGTTAAATTGCAACTTTACAACCAGCTCATTGAATATCACTGAATCCTTTCTTATTGTGGCACGTAGGTCAGTGAAATACTTTATAATGAGTCTTCTCCTTGAGGTGCAAAGGCATGCCACGACTTTCTTTACTTATGCTGCAGAATTCAAAGTATTTTATGTCTCCTGTTGTGATAATCATACAGATGTGAAAGTGACATTTTCTGAATCAGATTTAAGGATTGTACCTTTTAGCTCCCTACAATTCATTCTATTGTCATAATTGGTTGTTTGAAGACAAAGGGCTCACTTATTGGTTGGTGAATGGCTGTCCTACTGATCATCAGTGTAACAGAACAGGAGTGCAAACCACAGCAGACCAGCAGCTTCAGATGTTATCAGCCCATTAAATGCTCTGTTATTAGTTATCATCCCAATAGTTAGCATTCAGACTGTTCCACCTACCTCCTAGTAGGTTTAAAGGAACGTTATTATCACCAATAATATGCAGCATCGCACGCGCGTAAACCAGGAAGTGTTTTTTTTTTTTTTTTTTTTTTGTCAGCTTATGTAACCCTTTTCCTAAACCTAACCTTACACCTGACCCAGAGGACCACACAGCAGACAGTGGTCATGAAAAGCACAGTGGTTACAACACATTGCTCAATTTTTTGAATACCTTTAGTGCTATGCAACATATTAATAATGTTGTTTGCCGTTAGAAATTTTTGCACAAGTTCAAAAGTTTTTACCTTAAAAGAAGAAACCATATGTAGAACCAAAGAAAACACAGTTTAAAGAGGCCTGTCAGACCCCAAAGGCTGGTGCAGGATTACCAAGGCCAGCCTATGGCCGTCCTTCAGTAGACCCCACAAAACAAAGAAACCATAGATCAATTGGATGACTGATCTGAATTGGTGTAGCCTGAAGTCAGGCCTGTGGGTCATCATCAGCTGTCGATGTCTCATTGATTTCCCCCCACTCAGCATTTCACCTGCTGAGAAAGAATCCTGGTAATTGCCAGCTTCAAAACCACAAACTGGACGTCGGAGACGCCAGTGATCATGGATCTGTTGTTGGGATGAGAGTGAGCAACATCAAAATCAATTTAAAACTGCTGCATAAGAATACACAGAGATACAGAAAGAGTATCATTTAATTAGAAGCATGAAAGATAGTTACGTGACTCAAAAACACTCAAATTACCATAATGCTGTATTAATGTGTAACTTAGCAAAAATACAGAGGGAGTTTTCACTGGACTCTTGCCATAACCCATCCAGTGAAGACATGTTTCCAATTTAACACAGAGGAGCTGCATGAATTTTCCTCCCACAGGTTGATTATCATAGTGACACTGGTACAACGTCAGTGTGAATAACACCAGACAATGTTGCACATCTCAAATAAAAAATTATCAGTCAGAGGACTTCTTGGTTCGCTTCAGAGCTGTGCCCTTAAAGTATACATACAGAATATGAAGGTGGAAAGATTATTGGAAAAAAAATACCAACACTTTATGAACATACAAGAAATATATACTGTATTCTCAAAGCTCAACTTTTTTTAACAATCATGTTTCTCAAAGCCAAAAAAATATAGATCTATTAAACCAATCGTTTAATTTTCAGTTTTGATTAATGTTATTATTCTATTTTTCTCTCAGAGTCAGGGTCATTGATCCCACTTCTAACACACGTATCATTTACTACAACAGCTGCAGAAACGATTGTAGAACTAAAACTGTGTTAACGCTGTGTCTGTTCTATTGAATTTCTGGGTGGTCAAGAACCTAAAGTCATCTAGAACATCTAGACCACAGCAAACAAACAGTTTAAAGAATTGTCTTAGCTAATCCAATTACTTGGAATATAATCAAAGTATTGTAATTGTCAGGTTAGGCGCATTAAGCTCTGTACAGTACCTTTATTTTTACATTTACTTTATTTATGAGTACAGTAATAGATAAGTTAAAACAAAATTACAAGCATGTCTTAAATTCCTAAATAAGTAAAAGATTGGATGACGTGGTTTTTTGCTGATAGAAGCAAATACATATTTTTTTTAAACCAATTTCTTCAGGACTATGCAATCATATCCTCAGTTTGTATTCCTAATAAAAACAAATGATGCAGGTTTACTTGTGGTTCCTAGAGCTTTTAGAAGTAGAACAGGAGGCAAAGCTTTCGGATGTAAAGCTCTTTTTTTTAGAGCAAGTTTCCAGTTTGAGGTCAGGAGACAATAAGCTTATAAACTTTTTGATAAAGCTTATAGTTAGGGCTGCTTTCATTAATCCAGACCCTTTCTTTTAGTTCTGCTGCCATAATGCTGCTGGCAGGCCTCCCACAGTCCACAGAGAAACCTTCTTTACCTAATCGCTTGCTTCTTTGGTTTACATGCATACTGTATTTACTGCTGTCTGTACCTTTGTGGTGTTTTCTCTTTTCTTTCTTTTAAAAGGAAATCCTGTCCATTTGCTTTTGTTACTGTCTGTGTCTTGTGTTCCCCCCCCCCCCCCCCCCCCCCTT
>JARVLU010000600.1:16404144-16415914 GCA_031762415.1 Simpsonichthys santanae | reverse complement strand
TTTGTTAGCTAACTGCTTGGAAACACATTAAAACAGCGTTCTAAGTGTGCAGTTGTTGTTTTACATTGAAAAAAAAACGTGTTTAAAAAGACGTTACCGATTGCCGTTTAGTTTCGGTTTCGTTTACGGCCGCCACGTGTGAGCAGTTCCGGTTTAAGTCTAAATCGGTATCCGGCCGGGCCATAGGAACGGATCTCGGCTGAAAACCGGGGACTACGGTACCTGTATTAAGGAAAAGTTAATGCTGAGCAAACAAATAATTGTTTTTAAGTGGTTATCTTGTTAAATGTTGAAGAAATGTACAGCAAGTCCTCCCTCTGCGCGCTCCCACAGCCACAAATCGGCTTTTGAAATGCAGCTGATTTGACATTTCAAGTGCATTTATTAAGGAAAATATAAACTGAGACACACCTTAATTTCGAGCAAACAAATAATTGTTTTTAAGCATTAATCTTATTAATTTCTTGTTACAGTCCTCCTGTGCACTCTCCCGCAGCAGCCATTTGGCAGACAATCGATTTCTGGCACAACACCGGCCCACATTTCCAGGTGGTCAGCGGTGACGTATAATAGATCCGACCTATATGGCGAAGCAACTTTTTTTTTCCCCCACTTGATTAGACATATTTGGACTGATACGACTTATACGTGTAAGGCGGAAAGTATGGTACTCAGTCACACACTCAGTTGGTTTCCTATACAGCTTTCTACATGTGTAGTGGTTTGATCTCAGTAATCACACACTGAAAACACATCATAGGATGCTACATTTGAACATGTTGACAGAACATTGGGTGACAGCGAAAAAAACTGTTCCTACCTCCCACCCTTGTTTGATGCAGAACTTAAAATGAGTTCTGCATCTTAGCAGAACATAATCACCATGAAGCAATAAGTACAGCACAATGGGACATCAGCTGCTCAATTAATTAGACACTGAAACATATTTCAATTACAATTAATTGAAAAGAAAAGCGCTATCTGATTGATACGCTCTCTGTTTGTGTTTTCTAAATTTGCTGTAGGTCATGCAAAATGACTTGATAGTCAATTTGCATAAAAATAGATCCACCCATGTCCCAGCTGTTCATAAAGAGCCAGAAGCTGATATGACTTAGTTTAAAATAATTGAATGCACTTTTATTGAAATAATTATTTTTGACCTATTATCCAATTTTTTAGAGTTGTTTCTATCCAGAAAAGTTTACTTTATTTTGCAAATGTACAGGCAAAAATCAAGGCAACACACACTTCTGCATGTGCAGGGCCGGCGTGCTCTGTTAGAGCCAGGTTATTTAGACTAACACATATCCCACGTTGTTATTGAGCCTTGAAAGAACGACACTGACCTTTATTCCATTTTCATAATATTTGACTGACGTGCAGGAACACCACATGCCTCCACAAGCCCCCGCTTTTGTGTCACACCTTCAGGAGAACGACCCAGAGTTCAATGGCCTTTTACCAGCATCTCAAAACAAAGTTGTGCTATTAACCCTATTTCCCAATACATGCCTGATACATATAAGAGTACCAGTACCTCTGAATCGGTTTAGAGGTGTTTCGTATGAGAAGGCTGAAAGTGGAAAGGAAGCTATCGCCTAATCTGGATAAATCAAATTCTGCCTGGTAAACAAACATTCTTTAATTTTATTCTCAATTAGTAAATGAGTTGTCTTTATTATTAGAACAACAATAATAAAACTACAAATAGTGGAACTTCTTTGGATGTGATTTTAACCCAAAACAGGTGAAAAGAAACTTGACTTTTGACTAGAAACGGCAAGATATTTAAATATCTTGTACTAATGTCAGTGTCATGACACACAAAATAACAGCCAAAGCGACTGAAATTAAGTAAAGAGGCTGGTGATTTTGATGTATATGTGTATATGTACTGTATTTAGGTTTAGATTTTATGAATAAAGCAGGTCGAGCCAATGTCAGGAATCTATACCAGACAATGTAAAATGAAGGACAAGAAATGCCAAGATTCTCTGAATCAACCTTCATCTGGCATCCAGGCAACTATAAGCATATTATAAACTGGATATACTATATTAAGATTAAAGTTAAAAGTGTCCCAAGCATAAAACAGTTAAAAAATAACATTAAAAAACATAAACCTGCCAGTTTGCCTGTATAAAACTGCACCATTTAATATAGCTCAGCACAACGTGTTAGTTTATAGTTCGCAATGAGTGACTTTAAATAAATTAAATTGAATGCAATTACAGTACTGTTTTTTTGGACTTCTTTGATAAGTAAAAGTTCGAATTTATGCTACAACGGCCTGCCTTAAGTTACACGCTTCCCACTATTTAAAGCATTTCTGCTTCTACTTTCGCTTCTTCAGCCCAGCAGTCTCCAGATCGCTACGTCTGCACCGGACGAGGGGGCGGGGCATCGGTAATACGTCATATCAGCCGCCGTGCTCTGATTGGCTGCCGCTTCTCACCCGACACAGCTGAGATTGTTTTCTGCAGAGGAAGCCCTTGTTCTTCGGTGTTGGAAGCTCTTCATTGTAGAGAGTAGCAGCGCAGTTTGTTTACTAACGATGATGTGAACGAACGACGTGATTGCTGAAACAAAGAGGGGGTCCTTGGCTCGAGTTTTAGCCCACACTGTCGCAGGAGACGTGAATGAAAAGGAGGGGGGAGCTTTCTGTTTGGATCAGACACTCAAGTCGTCTGGTGATCAAGGTAAGAGCGCGTCTTTTCCATTTCTATGAAGTAATTAAGATTTTAGAGCACCATTTTTGACTCATAATCATCCCTATTAAGTGCCAAATGCCCAGACTGGAGGAGCGCTGCTGGAGCTGCTCCTGTTCATCGAAAGCTGAAACTGAGCATCCATCAGGGGCGAACTGGTTTGCAAAAGCTGAGGAGATGATGTCCATCATCACCACGGTGCTCAGGAGCGCCTGCGGCTCTTTACACTACGGCCGGGTCGCCAACCTGATCCGGCGGGGTCTCGTCCTCTTCACGGTCGGAGTCTTCCTCGCCCTGGTGCTCAACTTGCTGCAGATACAAAGACATGTCACCCTGTTTCCAGATGAGGTGATGGCAACTTTGTTTTCATCTGCCTGGTGGATCCCACCTTGCTGCGGTACAGGAGCAGGTGAGTCTGGACCACAACCTGGTGTTCATCAGTGTGTTGGGAAAACTTCTGGAGGGCATTTTATTCTGTTTAAAGTTATAGCTTTCTGTTAATTTCACACAAACATGCACGAAATGTACAAGTCAAAGAGTATTTATTTTTATTTAACAATATTAATGAGGCAAAATGCACAATTTGTCATTCATTTGTTGGCCATAAAACTCGGGGATTTCTCCTTTTTAATAATATTCTCATTTGATGCTAAACTAAGCAGTCATTAAAGACATTTTAATCTAAATGCGGTAAGATAAAAACATGCTTCAAGAAACGCTTGAGTTGATATCATTTTTAGTGTTGTATGGAAGCGAAATGTCATTCGGCTTTATTATTTTCAAATGTTATATTGTCTTTTCTCTAAACGGAGCACTCTCTTTATGGTAATATGTGGCAGTCGGTTGTCAAAAAAACTGCCTAGGTTCAGACGGCATAGATTATCTGCTTCTGATTGGCCAGACGCTACGTGTGCTGGGCGTTCATTGGCTAGTGTCATAACGGGTGAGCTAAGGACCTCCCCTTTTTATAGCCAAGAACCAGGAAGCAAAGGGAGGGGGGAATAAAACATCCGAGTTTTGCTCCTCCTCCCATGTGCTGCAGGCAGAAAACAAAGAGAGAAATCTTTATCACTTTATTTTAAATACATCGACAATATTAAAGTTGCTTGCTAAAGTTTTGGTGTCATTGAGAAACTCGTTTTTATGGTTTTGCGTGTGTAATCAAGTGTTTAACTTGTGAGAAACCTGGCCAAAGTAGCTAGTTTTATTCTGCACTTTTAAATCCCTGGCTCTAAAATAATTATAGCTTTTGGTTTGCTGCTTATCTGTTCAATTGTGCCAAAAATAAAAGAAATGCTTGTCTCCAAATGACTTCCTTTGTTTGACACAGACAATTTAATCAGTTTATAAAGTTGAAAGACTGATAGGCAGAAATGTCTAGTATTTGTTTTTGGAAATCAACAGTTACAAATTCATTTTGTCCAAACTTTTATAAACCAAATCTATTGTGCTAAATCTGCACTCAGTAGTCCTACTTACTGCTGTAATTTGATTATAAATAGCAAATTGATAGCTGCTTTCTTAATGTTCATAGATTGGAATTAAAAAAAAATCCCATTTAGTCGTATGTTAAAGCTAACTTAAAAATAAAAAAATGGACAAATTATCATTTCTCTTTCTCATTTCTCTTGTTTTTTTTTTTTTTTTTTTTTTCCAACACTGTTCAACCATTGCTTTGTGTACAAATGAGTCACCAAGTACAGAACCACATGCTCAGCAGATAATCTTGACAGGATTTGCTTTCTGTGGTTCACAACATTTTTGCTTATCTTGTGTAATTTGGGTCTGTTTGTTGTCTTTTTTCCCTTTTTCCCCTACAGCTGTTGTTGGTTTGCTGTATCCCTGCCTGGACAGCCATTTGGGAGAGCCACACAAGTTCAAGAGGGAGTGGGCCAGCGTCATGAGATGCATCGCTGTGTTTGTTGGCATCAACCATGCAAGTGCTGTATCCTTTCACAACAGGTTCCCAAATACAAGCCAATAAAAAAAACTTATCCGAGCTGCTACGTATTAATGCTAGTGTGTGTTGCTTAAAACATATGAAAACTCACTTGTATTCTACTTCAGGTCAGAAGTGAAGTAATTCAGCAACCTGTTTTATCTGATGACACATTGGCAGAACTGTGAGCCAGCCAGTCAAACAAATATTAGTATAAGAACACAGCGTCATCCTGTTTGACTTTGACCTTAACTTACAGCACAGAAACTAGATTTTGCCAACAACGTGCAGCTCTCCCTGACGCTGGCGGCCTTATCTTTGGGTCTTTGGTGGACATTTGACCGCTCCAGAAGTGGCTTTGGATTGGGAATCACCACTGCCTTCTTAGCTACTGTCATCACACAGCTACTGGTCTACAATGGAGTTTACCAGTAAGTCAGCAGTTTTTTGCTTAAATGCATTTGCACATGTGGGTCTGGGTGGGTGACGACAGATGGCAAGTATATCTTGAATTACCTGTCTTAAAAGAAGCATGCACTGAGTTAATTTTTTCTCCATGCTTCTATGAGTTTGATAATTACACTCTCAAACAGAATCATTAGAAAATTGAGATGAGACGCTCATTTTCCAGAAACGAATAATGAGAGTGGACCATTGTTACCAACTTTTTAAACTGTTGCATTTTTCTGCATGTTTTCGCCTCAGACTATGAAATGTGGCAAACTAGAAGACTGGAAAGTTTTTAATGCAAGTTAAATTTGGACTTTAGTCTATTAATCCTAGAGTATAAAGCTGTTTTCTTTATGCTTTTCAGGTACACGTCTCCAGACTTCTTGTACGTGCGCTCCTGGCTCCCTTGTATATTCTTCTCAGGCGGCGTTACTGTGGGTAACATTGGGCGTCAACTTGCCATGGTAAGATGGGTAATTTTCTAACTAAAATTTAGGGATGCACAATATTGGATTTTTGGCCGATATTAGATTTGCTGATATTCTAAAACTTATTTGGCTGATAATCGATACGTGATATCAATTTTTTTATATACTTTCCTTTGTCAGAACATAGCCCTCTTATTTAGGCTTATTTACTACAAAAAAATGTGTAACAACTGTAATAGCTGGTGACATATACAGTATTCAGTAACAGCCATATGCACAGCACTTTAACAAATGAAAAGTGTTAAATGTTATGTATTAGTATTAGTCACCTGCGATGCTGTCTCACTTATTGATGCTTGTTCCGGGTTCCTAGCTGCAGTGTGGGATCCTCTGCACTCTTGTGCATGAAGGACAGCCTTTTTTAAGTTCAAAGTTTTTCTAACCATTGTGCCGTAAGACTAATCATGCTAACGAGGCTAACACGACTTCCAAATGTCTGTGGTAAAACTCACCCAAGTGCTATCGGCTATTAGCTTCTCAATGACGTCGGAAATGACGGCTTGTAATTCGGGTAAGGCTACGTCGGAAAATTATCTCCGAATGGGTAGCGAGGTTCAACGTAGTCCATAGATCTTCAGAATCCATTATCCTCAACAATAAAATAAACTTCTACACCGCCAACATTTTGACTTCTTCCTCTCCGCCGTGATCAGATCAGGTAGGCGTGCGTGACGTCCACATTGTGCTGCCGCTGCAGGCATCCTTGTTACTGGGTTGTCATACAAAACAGCGCCTTTTATATCAGTGAGTTGTTTTAATGGAATTGCTGATGTCCGATATTTAACTTTAACGCAAATATCAGCTGATACCATGCTGATAATATCATGCATCCCTACTAAAATTGTGTCTTAAACCACCACTAATGCTAGCTAGCTCATCTTTAAAATAATGCCATTTTCGGGTAAAACCCATCTACAGCAGTTATTTCTTTAACTTCATTCATACTGAGCAGTAAGAGATTTTACCTTTGAACAGCTTCCTTTTCTTGTCTATGGCATTAGAAATCCTAAAAACAGAGTCTCTGGGTTATTTTTGAAAGTTTTTAATGTTTCTCTTCACTTAAGTATCTTTCCACATTTTTTTCTATCAGTGTCTGCACTCTTTAAAAAAAAAAAAAAAGGGCAAAGTCTCACCGCCTTTTCTTTATTGACTTTGTTTATCTGAGCTACAGCAGTAAGTTAGGTTGTGGCATGGTTAAAATTGGTGCAGAGAGCATGGGACACCCCCCTTTTCCTTCATAATTATCTCATCAAGAGGGCTTTGATGTCTTCATTAGGTGCTGTCTGGAAGCCTCACCTCATTCAGTTCGTAAAATAAGTCCCGTCTCTCCCTGAGTTTGACTCGGTGAAAGCGTGAAAGCAGATTAAGAGCTCTTGTTTTTCTCAGACCCTGTGAGATCTGGAGCCAGTCAGGACTCTGAAGACCAGAGGGTCATTTGTTGTTGGTGTTTGTGATGAGGCCCGTGGAATGTTGGCACAAGCTTCAACTTGTGGTTCTCGTTCTCTTTTTCCTTTTTGATCATTTTTTGAAAAGTATCTGGTGGAAAATAGGCATTTGTTTCTGTTATTTTAAAATAGTTTATTCACCACATCTACAAGCCAGTTGGTCAAACAACTACGCAAAAATTTCAACATCTTGTTGAACTGGCCCAGATGACATGATTTAACCTTTTTTGTTGTAGCGCTTGTACATATTACCATATTTTTCGGACTATAAGGCGCAATATCAATGAACGGGTCTGTTTTCGTACATAATGCGCAACGGATTATAGGCCGCATTAAGCGAAACTAAAACATTTTGACCGATTTTTGAGCACTGTATAAAATTGGTTCAGTGCACAATCAAAATTAATACATAAGGTGCACCAGATTATAAGGCTCACTGTTGATTTTTTTTTTTTTTTTTTTTTTGAGAAAATTAAAGAATTTTAAGTGTGCCTTATAGTCTGAAAAACACGGTACATTCACATGACGTAAGCTGCATTTACCGACTCCCTTTTAACGTTTAGAAATGGACATTAAAGTATTTATTCAGCGTGAGAGTCATGGCTGCTTTAAAAGGCAGCTGAGTAATCATAACTGAAAAATGTCAACGTATAAACATTTGAATTTCTACCTTTTTTACGTGCAACTCTTGAGCATTTTCTAATTCTAATTGACCGACACATTCCTTGTTTTTCCTTCCTCAGGGTGGCAGTGAGAAGCCCCACATGGACTGAACCTCTGGAATAACACAGACATGAAGGTGAACATCTGTCAAAATAAAAACTGATCAGTTCCGTGAGGAATGAGAAGAATAACCAGAAGGGGGAAAGACTTGTTTTGACTCCATTCTTTGGGTCAAAAACACCGTCATTTAATGTGCCATGTCCTCTGAACCTCTTTGTGGCCAAACAGCTTCTCGTTCCCATTTGTTCTCCTTTAGCATTAAGACTTCTTTCACACAAGATGGAAAGTCTGCCTTTTCTTATTTGACGTGAACAATGGACTGGATTTGTATTACGTGTGTCGGTGCACCTAAGGTGGGAGAATCTTAGCTGGAAAAGACACAATAAGACTAAGATGTCCAAGTTTTTCTTGTTTAGTTTGAATAGAATAACAATCATAAAAGGGAAATATTGTTTTGAGTGAATGCCAGCCCATCACTCTTACAGAAATGTATTCAGTGGCATACCAGGGGCGACGGATGTTGAACCAAATCAAGTATTTATTTTGTAAGGTTTCACTGACCTCAATGCATTATTAGTCTGGGTGAGAATGAGTGATGCTTTTATTTTTGAGGAAACAGTTTGGGAAATCCTTTGCTTTCTTTAGATCTAAGTCACTTTTTTTTTTTTGTTTTTTTTTTTTTTTTTGCTTAAGGTGCCTGCAGTGGTTAACTCCAGGATATTTTTAAGGAATTGTTCATATTTTTACTGATATGGAAATACCTGCTAAGAATGGGCAAGTTATCAGCTCTATAGCTTGATCAGCTTCATTATTTTTTAAGAAGGTAAATTGAACCTGGGAGTAATAGTCATGGCAAAAGTGCTTTAAAATGCCCAAAGAGCTCATAAAAAAATGCATTTTATGCTTTTTTTAAAATAAAAATAACTGATTATTGTTGATTTGACTGAGGACAACAGACAACGTATTTAAAAGATGACATCTTTAAAGGTTAATTTAAGCTATATGTTTCCCCAAGAGTCGAGCTGCTTTAAGAGCAATAGAACAGCAGAAGTGCTTTAGTTTCCTTTCCGTAATACAGTTGAAACAAAGTTTTCCTCTGGTCCTTGTAGATCCTAATATGAGTAAATACTGATGCTGCGTTACTCGTTTTTTGCATCAGACCTTATACGCTCGCAGAAGTTGGCCCCAGAGGAAGGAAGCGTGCAGCTGAGGCCTTCCTAAATTTCCTAATGTGGAAAGGCAGATTTTCAGCTGCAATTTTCTGCAGACGATAAAACGAGCTTTGTTGCTCGTTTAGTTTGAAAATTAGAAGTTAAGTTGTTGAGCATGCATCAGGGCAGAAGTTAAGTTGTTGGTTCTAGCTTAGCAGTTAGCCTGGATTTTACTGTCTGCTCTTTGGAAGAAAGCAAATAATTTCCCAAAATGTCTTGCAGATGTTAAGTGAAAGAAGTGCCAGTGAGTTTACCATCATTCTGCAGCGAGTATTTTGTAACGAGTGATTAAGAGCTTAATCACTTGTGCAACGAGGCTCTGAGACGGGATGCAAGGCACATCATGCAAGCTACTTCCTCAAGGCTAAAAGACGTATCTATGAAAGGTCTCTGATTCAGTCACAACTTTGAAAACAGTTTTGTTAAATACAATAAAAGTTGGGACGCTTGCTCTGGATGAGGGGAAAGGCAGATGTGAAGATTTGACATGCCACTTAGTGGTGAAAAGAATGTACCACAGGTATATCCAGTTTATGTTTTATTTGTATTTTTTTTACTTTTAGGAGCTGAATGTTGTGTAAAGAAGCCCTTTGATTCCCATCAAGACAATTAAACATTTTGCTGTCACACATTTCCCAGCTGGATGAAAGTTTGGGAAACATAAAACTGATTTAATGGGAGGGCAAGACATTATTACTTAAATATTTGCAATCTGTGATTGCCTGTGTTTTATAGAATTTAGTGCTTTTGTCACTATAATAGTCTAGTTTTCTCATTTGTACAATGTCATTAATGCTTGTGTATATAATAGCTTTTTGCTGATGTACTGTATTTTTCGGACTATAAGGCGCACGTAAAATCCTTTAATTTTCTCAAAAATCAACAGTGAGCCTTATGTATTAATTCTAGTTGTGCTTACTGACCTTGAACTGATTTTATGTGGTACACGGCGCTCAAAAAATGGTCAAAATGTTTTAGTTTTGCTTAATGCGCCTTATAATCCAGTGCGCCTTATAGTCTGAGAAATACGGTAATCTGACCAGGTCTGCAGCATGTTTCTGTTCTTAACGGGTCTAGCAGATCAGGTGCAATCACACCATATAAACACGAACTGATTCTTTTTTATTTATTGTTCCTGACAAAAGCTTAAATTAAATGGTGCATATTTTTTTTTTAAAGAAAAGCAATAACATCTGTGTTTTTGTGAACAAGATTTTGTCAGAACAAATTACTCTAAAGTCAAAGATCCTCACCAGAGACAGAGAAAATATATGTTCATTAAAACTCATTTCATAGCATTATCTAAGGAAAACTGATTTATTTCTCTTTGAGGAGATGACTTCAAATTGAGTTTGCTTTCATTCAGGTATGCTAAACAAAAAAAAAAAAGGAAGCTTTATTTATTTCATGCTGTTTTTTCTTTAGGGTGATGAAGCACCTATTATTTTTGCTGTATTGGAGTTTTAGTTGATGTTTGAGCTGTGTACCATTTTTGTTACCTTGAATTTAAGTGTAAAAATAAAAACAACTGACAAGAATTTGGTGGAGTCCTTATTTACACTTGTCTTATATTAGCTCATTATCAAACCTGAATTGGCTATGGCTGCCAATGTTATAGATGCAGAACCAAAAATTTGGTGTGGTAGTAGTTGAGTTATCCCCATCACAAACTCCAAAAACTAACAAATATGACAAAACCAAAATCCAAGCTGCTCTGAAAGCCTGGGGTGTTGCAACAAAATACTAATGGCAAAATGTTTTTCTCATGATTTCATGTTTTTTCTTTACTTGACCTAAAATATAGATATGCAACTGACTACAACAATAAAATACATTAATGTATTTTGGGTACCACTCTACAGTAAGGCTCCCCCTAGATGACCAAGAAATAGTTTACTGATACATTATTAATTCCTCTATAAACACTTTATAATTAATAACTGCTTATTATGCATTAATTAAGGGTGACAGAACATTTCAGACTAAGTTACCACCTTGTAAGCCCAATAAGCATTTGTAAACTTTTTTTTTTTAAGGATTTATTAGATGTAGATACTCATAATGCAATGAAGTACAATATTATATGCTAAAGAAATGGGTTTACAAAAGCTTATTGTGCTTACAAGGTACTAGTGAACAGATTTGGCTCACTATTTGACAAGAAACTTGTCATATTGTCTCGCGATCACTCTTACTTAATGCATAATTATCAGTTATTAATGATTTATAAAATGTTTATATAGGAATCAATAACGTATCTATAAACTATTTATTAGCCATCTATAAGGGGAGCCTTATTGTAAAGGGGTACTGTATTTTGTACATCCCTTCAACCCAGATGTGTATTTTAAAGGCTTTTATAAGTAATTCTCCAGATTTTAAGAACAATTTTAATAGATTATGTTTGGTGCATTGCCACTCTTTTATTTCACTTCTTTTAAAGTCAGTACCTGATCATTAAAAGATAAATAATAAAAGTTTTATTTCACATAAGGGATAAAATGCTCCTAAACTCAGGGAATGGAGCTGTGTAGCACCGACACACAACCTAAAGAGTGGATCTTCACTTTATTACCAGGAGCGGGTTACAATAACACATTCCCTTCAAGTTTTTCTGTTAAATCTATGAACAATACCATAGACAAGTTATATATAAAACAATATTTTAGCATCAAGGAGACTCTTAAAGAGCTATACACTTTAACACTTGACATACATCCATCCATTCCATCCATTTTCTTTACCCGCTTCTTCCATTTAGGGTCACGGGGGTTGCCGGTGCCCATGTCCAGCAATCACAGTG
>JARVLU010000600.1:16375483-16396388 GCA_031762415.1 Simpsonichthys santanae | reverse complement strand
CGCCCCCCGTCAATGCAGGACCATCAAAAAGAAGAGACGCGCTTTCAGGTTTTTCTGAAAAGGCACAGGAAGCTGGAGGATTTAGGTTCGACCCCTGCGATGGTGACAGAGCTGATATCTCCCCTCGCCACCATTCATTTGTGTGTGTGTGTGTGTGTGTGGGGGGGGGGGGGGTGCCTCTGCAGAGGTCCCCACCGCCCTCTGATCTGTGAGCTGGCACACATCACGGCCGTCCATTCACAAATCCTCCTCCTGCGCGTCACCTTTTGTAGTACTCCATAGTACTCTGGCGCATGGTGACGTATAAGACAAGACATACAAGCTGAGGAAGGGAGGGGGGGGGGGGGGGTTAGGTTATAGGAACTCAAGGACAGGGCACAGGCGCACAACGCACGCCATTGATTTGTAGTAGTGTGTGTGGGAGGGGAGTGTGGAGCTATAAGTGTGTGTAAAGCTGCATGGAAAGAGAAAAGTGAGCCTTCAGAAACAGGAAAGATTTAAAATTTCCTGCAAAAAAAAACAAAACTTTTTTTAAATAAACATGCAGGAAAAAGATTAAATTATAAATATAAAAAAATAAAAATAAACTCGACAGACATGATGACAGTTCTGATTGTGCAAGAACCAATTGTTTATTTGCCCTTTGCTGTCATATATATATACAGTATATTTGCACAAATCATTAATCTATTGGGAAACTTGCCTTCCATGATGTGGCTTTGCTCTGTATAGAGCACGCATATCAAATGGCAACAAATAGCGTCTGATGGGCGCGTGCGTCTGTGCCCAACTGCAGACGAGGCCAGACTTTGGCTTTGCTGCAACAGCTGCACGCGGCTGTCTGCGCACTGGGCCGCGTTTTGTCCAAAAACAAACAAACAAACAAACAAACAAACAAACAAACAAAAAGGAGAAGGCTGCCACATTAAATAAGCTGCGCCACGAGTTATATGAGATACAGACTCATGATTGTTGGTGCATTTGCAATATTTTGCCTCATCTGGGCAGTGAAGAAAGAAAGAGCCTCTGTAATATAAAAATATAAATTAAACTGGGAAAAATGCAGAAGGGAAGTTCATGTTCAAACAGCCACTAATGTAATGAAACAAA
The DNA here is from genome assembly GCA_031762415.1 of Simpsonichthys santanae. Classification (NCBI taxonomy): domain Eukaryota; kingdom Metazoa; phylum Chordata; class Actinopteri; order Cyprinodontiformes; family Rivulidae; genus Simpsonichthys; species Simpsonichthys santanae. The sequence continues at coordinate 16,395,278 of JARVLU010000600.1, read as the reverse complement.
AGAAACGAGCAGCTTCTTATGGTGCATGCACAGAAAACATTTCAATTTGCAAACCCTTTAAAGCGCCACCCTAACCCTTCAATACCACAACAGTTCCATGAAAATGGCTTTTTCTCCATAATCGGGGGCAGAGATCGTCGCTCACGTTTCATTTCAGCAAAAGATGCAATGATGGTAAAAACCAATTCTTAATGGAGATGATGAACTGGAGGAACATCTTGCACCCATGCAGGACAAGATGGTTACGTTTCCTTTAATGGGCGCAAACCAAAACAGACAATAGTGCAAAAAAAAAAAGAAAAAAATACGCATGGAGAAGGTTTAGTCCTTTTTTACGCATCTCTTGCGTAAAACCTGCAGCTCTTTTTAATCAAACTAAAGAGAAATTAAAGCTTTTCGAGATTTTTTTTTTTTTTTTTTGGCAACATAATGTGCAGTTTTCGCAGCGCACAAAGGCTCTTATTATAATTCAGCCTCTGAGATGGTGTCATTTCCTCCAGACGTCCCTGTTTTTGCTGGGAGGTTAGAGGCCAAGCCCAGGCGGTGCAGGGCCTGTCTGTGGATCTATTGTCTGCTGCTTATTTAGCGCTCAACATTTAATCTGCGCTTCCTCTCACAAGTGAGAAACAATCGCAGCGTGAGAGTGGCCTGTCTAATTACATCTTTCACTCTCAACTTTCACTCCTTGGACTTAATGGGAGCAGGCGGGTGTTGGCCAAATGAACAAGAAAATAATTTTTTTTTAGCCATTTAAAGATGCTCAGCTTCTAAGAGTTTTGAGCAATAGTCCAAATCAGCTTAAAAGATAAATAAAGCACTTTGACTGATTTGAAATTTGCAAAACATATATGAAAAGCATAAAAGAAATTCAGAAATAGTTTGTTTTCATGGGATAATAGTTGTCTGAAAGGCAAACAAGCTTCAATGAAACGTGTTAAAATGGGTCACAGATTTGGACATTGTCGCTATACGGTCATTTGGCAAATATAATGTGATTTGCAATAAACTAATAAATTGGTATCATGATTTTTTTTTTGAATATTTAAGGAAATAATGGATCTCTGTTTCACCACACAGATAAAAAGACAACAGATTGTTCCTAATAATTAAAAAAAAAAAAAAAAAAAGGAACTTTACCGATCGTGTTGCTCATCTGGTTCTCCCTCCTCCCCGGTGTAATCGCGCGCAGCTCCGGTTCGGTTCCTCCCGAACCGTCCTCACGACGGCCGCTGGCGCCCCCGGTATGAGGAGGGGACAAACTTCTGTGAGCAAACTTACCCAAAGTTTTGTGTTTGGCGCGGCTCTGGATCCCGAGCGGCGCGCACGAAACAGTTTGTTTGCATCACTGATTTCTTTTAAAGGGATATGGACCCAGTTCTGGGCTGGACCGCAGCCTCGCGACAGGTGGAACACGAGCGCATGGAAATTCTCAACATGCACGCATTTGGCCATGTTTTTGCCCATCTTTAAAAAAAAAAAAAAGAGGTGTATTTATTAATAAAATAAAAACCAGAGTTGTTAAATTGAATTTATAGCAAACACAAATGGGCTCTCGCGACTTAAAGGGCACGTTTCAGGCCATTTAAATATAGTCTAGTAACCTTTTGGCTCAGAAGTGAACATATATGCAGTAATTCTGTTTTTACGCACAAAACCGTTTCCAGAACAAACTGAATGTAACTTACTTTATTTTCATTTTACCCTAAATAAATTCCCTCAGTGTTTTATAGCTGAATCGTGTGCGCCATGTAAGGAATATTCAGCCATAAAAACATAACTAAACTACATTTATTTAGGTGATATTTCACTTAATGTTCACATCTTTGACCCCAAACAGGTCTTTGTTTCCATGCAAACAGATCTTTAGCTGTGCATGAGCCGTTTTCCAAAACTGGCCATGATGTTTTAATGTATTAAAACATATTAAAATGTGTCACCTCCATATATAATTGGGAATGTTTGCCCTGCAACTATAAGGGACCCCGGGGGTTCTCCTTGCAGCTCACTTTGCCAAGCGATGCGTCAACCCCCCTTTGTTTTACGCACAAACCGCTGCGCGTATTTTCCAAACTAAACCTCCTCCTGAAACAGATAAAAATAAATAAATAAAACAAAAAGATGCCAAAGAAATATGGGGAGCATCTGGGAGCATGCATTGGATTTAAATGAGGCTTCCTCTCCGTTAACTCCGGGACTCTTTCTCTTTTACTAACAGCGAGGGGATGGGCGTTTGTAGACCTGCTTCTTGGAGTGTGCGTCACGTGGCCTGGTTTCTGGCGCCCGATTGGTGCGAGGCACGTGTCTGTGGGAGAACGTCACTCGGGGGTGCTCGCATTGAAAATAAGAACAAAACTCCAGAGTGAGAGTATTAGAGCATCAGTTTAGGAGCCTCTTTATTTACCCCCTTTAGTTTAGTTTAGGTGTTAGGCTGCACCGAGGACGCGCAAAGCGGATGGCGCTGTAAATTGGATGGTGCGCAAATGGCAAATGGTGTTAGGTCCAGTAGTAGTTTGAGGGAATGAATGTGAAAAATTATGCTTTTCTCAAAGGACACTAACGCAAGGCTTTGCATGGTGTCCAAGGCACTCACTATTATTTGAGTTTTTTTTTTTTTTTTTCCTGTGCAGTTTTATTTTTTTCTATCAGTATATAAAGCTCGTCGCGAATTTTGTTGCTGCGGAGGGAGCAATAAAAAGCGTAAAGAGCGTAAAAGCGGCGAAAGTGAATCAGCATGGACGAAAATGAGCACGGCAACAGAGACGAGCGGCAGGAGTCGGCGGACGAGTCCAACAGAGCCATCCTCCCCCTCCTGCAGGCGCCGGGGAACCAGCAGATCCCTCACCGGGTCACCAATTTCTTCATCGACAACATCCTGCGGCCGGACTTCGGGCGGAAAAAGGACTCGGGCGCGGGGAACCGGGAGGAGGCGTCGCGAGAGAGCCGCGACAGCCCCGCCGCCCCTCAGACCGAGCCGGTGGGGAGCACGGTGCCGGCGGAGGGGACCTCCACTCCACACGCGGTCACTGGAGCCAAGAAGCCCGCAACATCCGCCGAGGAGCCCCTGAAAGGCCGCGGGGAGAACGGAGACCAGTGCCTGAGCTCGGACTCGGACAGTTCCCAAGCCAGCTCGAACCCATCCATGTCTCAGCCCATGCTGTGGCCAGCCTGGGTCTACTGCACCAGATACTCGGACAGGCCTTCTTCAGGTTGGTGCCACGCGCTTTCCTCCCATCCCGTATTCCCCCGTAACCTGAAATACCCCGTAACACTGACCCGGATGGCTTGACCGACTTCTCGCCTGCAGAGCAGCGCGCAGGGAGCAAACTATAAATCACTTTTAATATTATTACTACTTCAATAATGACGCATCGAAGCCACATGGCATGAAATATTGATGTAAACTACAATGTAGAAAAAAAAAAAAAAAAAACCACACCATAAATATTAAATTTAAAAGCACGTTCTGGTAGGAGGAGCCCCGTTATAAAATGTAAACAAGAGTGGAGAAATATTGTTCTTTTAAAGAACAAAACTTGAATTTATTGTATTTTTTTAAACGTTAAAAAATACGCATTTTGGAACTATTACGCACAGAATTCTTCTCACTTGAAACAATCCGATTTGGCAAAACTGAAATGGAATCGAGTTATAATCTAGGCATGGAGTGAAATATAATAATCATGAGCGTGCATCCTTCCTGCTAGTTTTTGGTGCACTTGTGGTGTACAAGAATATTGTTTTGGATTACTGCACAAACCTGCACGTCTCCATATTTGCTAATAAACTAACTAGTGAGTACCTTTACTAACTTTATTAGTGAGAAAAGTCCCTGAAGTTGCTCATCTTGTTGCAAAAAGTTAGTGAGTCCAATTTTTCTTTGCCTCTCTTGAAAAGTGGAGTACAACTTGTTCTCATGCATTATGTAACGCCATATAGAGTGGCGTGGGCGACTACTACGAGTAGAGCTGCAGTTTTCACATGGGCTGCTTGGAGGAAGAAGAAAAAAACCATGCACGCTGATTCATGGACCCGTTTTGTGTTGTTTCATTAATGTTTAGCACGCTGTTTGGAGGAGGAGACCGTGCACTCCAACAGGCTTCCTTCCAGATGGGAGAAAAAAAAAAAAAAAAAAACATATTGTGTCTCTAAAAGTGCTGCTCGAATTCTGTGCACGTTTGTTCACTGAGGAGCTTTTTAAAAACTGTTTGCTGCACGAGAATTGATCCTGGTTTTTAACTCCACTGCAGCATAAAAGCGGACATGCGTCAGCGATGCTTTCCCGATGTTTTTCACCCCAAAAAATGTTACTTGATGTGTTTTGATGTGCATGTGTGTGCGTGTGTGTGTGTATGATGGATGTCTATGTGTGTAGAGGAGGAAGGAGGATAGCAAAAGGGAGGTGCTTTAGCTTCTTGGGCTGTTTCTTCAGCGGAAGTGCAAACATATTTGCTTTTTTATGTCTATTTTGTTTAAAAAAAAATTATACTTTCTGCATTATGTTTACATCTGATGTTTCCTAAATAAATACTTTATAGCCCACCCCTAAATAAATAATTACAAAGGCACCTGCAAGGACACCTAAAAAGCTCTTTGTTTACAAGTATTTTGGTGCGATTGCAATAAGTTTGAAAAGGCGAAGCTTTGCGTAAAGCGCACTTTACGCACGTGTTTGGAGTAGATTTGAAGGAAGTGACTGACTTGAATACAAATTAGAAAAATAGTAGTAGCTATTCACGTTAAGGTTAAATCCTTTTTTAAAAAAGATAATTTAAAAATATGCATTTAATTAAGTTTTAATAGTTTTATTTTGGGGTTTATCCACAATTACCTCCTTCGGATTTGTTTTTGAGCCACGTTTTCTTGGTTTTCAGCTCACCAATGATTGTGTTAACAAACATTTACATGTTTCTGTCTCCCCACACACACACACCAACAGGGCCGAGATCTCGCAAACCAAAGAAGAAGTCGACCAGCAAAGAGGACAAGCGACCACGGACGGCCTTCACAGCGGAGCAGCTCCAAAGACTCAAAACGGAGTTCCAGACAAATCGGTACCTGACGGAGCAGAGGCGGCAGAACCTGGCGCAGGAGCTGGGCCTGAACGAGTCCCAGATCAAGATCTGGTTTCAGAACAAGCGGGCCAAAATCAAGAAGGCCAGCGGCACTAAAAACGGCCTGGCCTTGCACCTGATGGCGCAGGGACTGTACAATCACGCCACCGTCACGTCAAAGGACGAAAAATCAGACAGCGACTGAGTTCCTGAGCAACAAAAACAGCAGCCTCCATGACGAAAAAGAACCTATAGTAATCCTATGATAGATTTTTACAGAGATTAAAAAAAAACTTACAGGAATATTTAATGTTACAGCAGATAACTCACTTATATGGATGTACAATGGCTCCAAAACACCATAACCAACACACAAAAACGATAAGGTCACAACTACCATGATTTCTAACACTACCATAGGTTTCTGTAGGTTCCTATGGAATATTATAGTGATTTTTTCGTTTTATGGGAGGCTTAATCAAGCTTTCAATGCAATAATATGACCGAAAAAAGGGCCAGTGTATACCAGCATAAAATGTTTTTAAAAAAATAAAAAAAACCAGATATTTCTGCAATATCACGTCTACGAAAGATGTATAAAGTTTTTTGTCGAAATCTTTTGTCGTCCCAACGCTTTTCAGGAGGAACAAATGCTCAGTTTTTTTTTTTTTTTTTTCATTTTTATACACATCATGATTGTCACCATTTAACATTGAACTGGCACTTGATTTGTCAGTGGAAAAAAAAAAAAACATATATAAATCTGAAGTCCAAAGAATATTTTTTTTCCTGCTGTATCCAGGCTACTGTGACTTTACATAATCGCTAACACAGTTCTGTTGCCATGCTTGCTGGTTTTCTTGGTGTATTGGATGAAGGTGTTGTGTATCAGCTGCAGAGCTAATTGGGCAGTATCAGTTTTTTTTAACACAATTTGTTTTAGGTGGATATAGGATTTATTTTAAACCCTTAACTAAGAAGTCATACAATTCTCTCATAGCCTTTAAACAATGTGCAAACTGTTTATTTGCCAATGCATCGGTGCAGCTATTGTTGTTTTTAATAGCAATATTAATTTTTTGTAGCTAAATGAAGGCTAAAAAGCTGCCTTTTACACCAGAAACAACCCTGTAGCATAACAATGATGGCGACCATTTCCGCGCACTCCTCATCCTCATGCAGGTTTCTTGGATGCTCAAACCTTTCTCTATATACATTTTATTACATATTCGTATATCATTAAAATGAATCTGCCAGTGACTGTATTACAAATGTTGCAAATCTCTTATTGTTGTTGAAAGGACTTCATATGTGTATTTATATAGATTCTATTGAGAAAAAAAAAATCTATCCAATGACCAGTGTTGCTTTAGAGTAGATATCTGAGGTGTTTACACTGCTTGTTTATCTTGCAATAACTTCTTTTTTTTTTTCTTCTTTGTTTTATTTTTTAATTTTTTTGCAAATGGAAAATTGTTTATGGGGCCTTTTTTGCATGAACGCTGCAATTTGTTGTACTTGGGCAAATAACTGTGTTTATAAACTTTGGTCTTTATCGACAAAAGTGTGATGGAGCTACGTTTTTTTCTGACTGCATCCATACCAAATTATGACCGTATTACTTTTTTTTTCCTTTCAAAGTGTTCGTTTTCTTTCGTTGTGTATCTGCAAAAAGTGTGTGTGAATTAAAAAAAAAAAAGAAAAGAAAAATCCACCAAACCTAAAACATACTTTGCCTTAAAAGTTCAAGTGGGAACTTTTTTTTTTCTTCTGAAACAGAACTGTGCCGAATCAGAGAAGCAGTATTACTTCAAATGCAGACTACTCAAGTTTATTGCCTTTATGAAAACTTGCTGGTACGACATTATGAATTTACTCATCAGCGTATATCTATCTATATATGAACATGTTTAAATGAAAATTACGACACAGAGTTGTAGAATACAATGCTATTTTTTATTTTACGTTGGAAGTATTCTTTGGTATAAATGTACATAATTTGTAGCTGCCACCTGAAAACTGCAAAAGAAGAGTAAATAAACCTTGAAGATTATACACAAACTGGTTCATCTTTGCGTGTTGCTTTCATAAATACAAATATCTGACTTGATCGGTCAGAATGTACATTTAAAACTGTCTAGAAAACATAAGAGCATGCATCAGGATGTCTAGAAAATAAATACAATGACTATGCACAAATCTCATCCATAACTTGCGTTGCACAATTTATTTCATGCAAACATTCAGCATCAGATGTGGGCAGAGTCATGTGATTAAAACATTTGCAAAAAGTATCCAAACATGATGCAAGTGGAAGCCTTGAACAATTCCCCGGCATGTTTCCTCAACAATGCCTCATCTGCATTTCCATACTTGCACCACTAGTCTTTGAACGCCACGTCTAACGGTCAGTGACTATAGAGGCGTTAGAGCAGATAGGGCTGCTGCCAGCACTGTCTTCGAGACGGTCAGTCTTCCTCGCCGCCTCTGAAAAGAGCTTCTATCACAAGGCAGAAATGGGAGCAGGAAGGGGCGGGGGGAGGCAAAAAAAATAAATAAAAGAAAAGATGAGGAGGGGGATGGAGAAGAGGGAGGGGAAAAGAGAGAGAGAGAGCAATGAAGGTCAAAGCCCATCATGGCTGCAGGTGGCTGGTTCCCCCCCACCTCCCACCCCTCAGTAACCCATTCTCCACACACGGCTTTCTCCCCCTCCGTCCGCTTTACACACACATTAATATCACTGCATTTTATTTGATTCTGCACGCACACACTTGTTTTGATCCTTCATTCAGCGCATCAATAGGAAGCTTCATCAAAATATTCACAGCAACGAAGAGGAGCCGCCTGGAGTTCAGATAGGGACACCAAAGCATGAAGCTAAAGCTGTTACGCCACATGAGCACATTCTGCTGGGAAAATAAATCTGAGAGTCGTTTGTCTCCTCTATAAAAGTGGGATTCGGGTCCTGATGACCTCTTTCTTTCTCTAACTGTGGCATGCAACAGAAACATCATGCGTCTGTGAAAGCCTGGCAAAATAAGTCATTGGTAAATAGAAATAAAACCCTCTGGATCACCAAATTTCAATAGTGCTTTAAGTAAAAAGTTGTTTTTTCTTAAAGAAGGCCAAATCAGGGAAGTATCAATGTATATCATGGGCACAAAGGGGCCCCATCCTGCTATGACCTCTCCTGCCATCCTCCTCCCTCTCCCCTACTGTGTCATTTACCCACAGTTTCTAAAATGTTTCCTACGGCCAGAGTGGAATCTGCTCAGAGGTGCCTGGGCTTTGTGGCGGAAACATAATTAAAGTGGTGAAAGATGTAAAAGGTGAAGAATGGGGATGACATCAGGCCAATTTCACACTTGGCACTCGAATGGCTAGGTCCAAGCCAGGACTCTTGCCTTGCAACACAGATCAAAGCACAACGTCAACGCACTAGTGCTGGAAAAAAAAAAAAAAAAAAAAAAGGAGGCAAAGGGACACCTAACTATGCTAATCCCCAGGACGAATATATTTTAATCTTGTTAGAATACAAGTTAATGCCGTGGCTCGGTGGCTGAACTTTTTCGGCAAGAAATGAGAGGTGGACAGAACTACTTTTACCTGTTTTACTTGGCGTGGCTCTGTCTGGCACCGCTGGATGAACAACCTAACCTTACTCAGTGTATTATTGAGCCACATACTGTACGGGCAGCAGATAGAAGTTCCAAGCCATTAAAAAGGCAAGCAACAGTTTTCATTACGAAAAAAATACGATGGGAGGGTGGAAAAAAACTACGGTTATGTCAGTGACCCCAACTGAATCCCCACTAGGGCTTCTAACATGCAAAGGAAATGAGCATTTTGTGGACCGGTTTGTCCCCTCTCACATTGAGCCCTCCTTTCTCAAAAGCACCTTGGTAACCCTTGATCTCTCATGTATGGAAGTCAGGGCGCTGGGGCCTGTAGAAGTTGACTGGGCAGACAATAGCAAGTGGAAGCATTCTGGTAAAGTCACACCCAGGCAACTCTCATTTCACACATCGTGTTTGAGTGACCCTTGGAAAAAAATAATAAAAGCAGGGCTTTTAGGCACCAATTCCTTTTGTTCACTTAAAAAAACAGGGTGTCTGTGCACCGTTTTTCTGCAAAATGGATCCCACATTTGACTCCGTGAGGGAAGTTTTCTGCTCAGCAACAGGAATTGGTGCACTAAAACTTTCTGCTTTGAATTGTGGATGCATCATAAGAAGATTTCCTTGTTGCAAAGGAGCAACGTCTGACCGTTAGAGTATAAATCATCAAAATTTGATTTGCTTTAGGTTACAGCATTTATTTCAAGCAATAGAAGTAAGCTAAGATAATGAGAAAATATGATAAAAGGGTTGGGATTCCTAAGAACAAAATCACATGATGCCTTGAGTTGAGTGGGGCGCTTTTTTTTTTTTTTGGCATTTACAGCGTAAAATGTTTATAAATATTATTTTTTAAGTAAAAATCTGCTTGCAGCAGTAAATATGTTAAAATAAATGTAAGCTAATTGATTGTTCAGCTCATAAATGAAGACAGTGAGAACTGTTTTGACCAACTGAGTCAAAAAAAATAACCAAAAAGTGTCAATTTTTTTTTTTACTACAGCAGCAACATATCTTAATCAAACAGTTTTGCAAATCTAAGGCTGTTAAAAGTTAAATACAAGTTCAGATTGCTTTGATTCCGATAACAAGCAGGCATTCTTTACATTTTTTAAATACATTTTTTTCTAATCAGAATAGTTGTAGATGTTAGCCCACACTAGTACATTGTAATGCATGAAGTTGTGAATAAATTACTGTTTAAAACTGTTTTATTTTATTTTATTTTAATGTAGTTTGCTTCAGTTTACTAGTTAAAGAACAATACTGAAAGCTCTTGTTGCAACTTATTCAATTCAATTCAGTTTATTTATATAGCCCCACGTCACAGCAGGGCACTGAACAGAAACATTCATATATTTAAAAAAAAAAAAAGTTAACACTATTTATCTGAGGAGCAGACTGCTTTGAATTTAACTCTATCGCAGAACTCTCATCTTAAACAAGCATGAAGGCGACAGTGGAAAGGAAAAACTCCCTCACGAGGAAGAAACATGTAACAAAATGTGTTTGAATCATGTTCAGATTTGAACATCCATCTTTAAATACAGCACAAAATGCACAGCGGTTCTTGTGTCTTTTTAAAAGTTCAAACCTTGGGTTGGGCGTTGAACACACGTGGACAAACACAAATGTATCTGTGGTGATGTGAGCTGCACCATAATTCAGAACACCTTAGCAACAAAACCACACCTCATGAGCAGATTGCACCGAAAGAACCAATTCTTTAATAAAGTTGTACGGTACATTGTACAGCCATGCCAGTCCTGAGCTACTTTACTGAGTTTCTGCTGCTTGCTGACACACAGCCAGACAGGGTCAAGGATACATCTGACTCACCTCAGACCTCTGCTTTCCCTGGAGACTGGCCTGTCACTCACTGTGTGGTTACGGATCATAGCTGACAGAGGCACAAAGTAAGTGCTCGATGCTGCATCAACAGCACCAACATCATCACCAAAACCCATCCTTAGCGTGACATCTTCCTCCTAGTCCACCAGCAACTCTCTGCACTGTGGAAAGGGAGGGAAAAAAACACATTCACACACCAAGAACCAGTAATAAAGTGTCATTCAACAAGAGAAAAAGCTAAAAATAAAATATAGACGTTTACCTTAAAATTCAGCACCGTGCAGTTTGTATATAGGACGCACTAATAGAGCTGTAAGAGTGGCAGCCAGCTCTATGAAGACAAATAGACAGGATATATTACTTAATTTGAGCTTTTTCCACTGGATATAAACATGTTTAGCCTTTGAGACACTTTAAAACAGTCTCGAGCTCTGAAATAGTATCAGGTTGGTACAATAACATAATAAGTGCATGAACAGAGGTGAATCCAGAGAGGATTTCAAGATTCAACATCATGGCTCTTTGTTCTTCAATGACTTGAAATGAACATGGGATGGTGAAATACTGCACTGCATTGCTTTAAGATATAAATAATGCTGTGGTTTATTCACAAGGCATTAAACAAACACGCATTATAGGAATAATTCAGATTTTCTGTGTTTAATGATGCAAATTAGCCAGTATTTCTAAGCCGTTACATTGAACTGCATACAATAATTCACAAAATACAGTTAGGGTTGTAAAAGTGCTTGGTTTGAAGCTCCAAAAACTAGAAAATTTGTATAGTACATAACAGACTTTTTTTTTTTAACTTTTGCAATGTTCATTACTTTTGCAGAGTTAAATTTCCTTTATTTTAATTCAAGTTTTAGTAATTAAATTACCAATGTTTGAATGATCCAACTTTTTGTCTGTATGAAAAAGTGTATCTGTTCTCTTAATGGGAATATGATACAAATAAAGGGTTTAAAACTTCATTAAATACATGATGTTTACCGGTAGTTTTCAAGAATCAGACTATGTTACCAATATATCTGCTGGCTTTAAAAAAAAATCGCTACTCTAGATTTGTTTTTCCAGTTTTCTTTTCAGACCAGGAGAGTACAAAAAGCTAATTTTTGATACTTTATAAGAAAGACACTGTAGCCTGGAAACACCTAAACTGATATCTTTATTCATTTATCAAATATCATTTATATTGTGAAACTTAAGTAAAATTGAACCCTGGTTCAGATTTCTACTCTTCAATCTGTGTTAGTTCAGAAGAATAAACACTTTATAACACAGAACGCTCAATATATTACACCTGTGGACATTAGCAAAGCAGTATGAAGTTAGAATTACTCATATTGTGTTTTCAGTAGGGAATGTGAGCAGGAAAAAAAAATATGCTTATGCATAGGTACTTAGTATGTAATAAGGACAAGAAGTCACATTTCCATATTAGAGAACTGAGCCACACTGACCGCCCCACCCCCTATCCAAACAAACAAATAAACAAACAAACATGCATCCATTTTCAGTGTGTATAAAATACATATATAACAATTAAAGTTTCTTTTCTGCAGTCCTTTACCAAACAGAGTCGCCTTTACTGAAAAAAAAAAAAAAATGGCATGAAACGTTCTGCTTCAGCTCCTTGGTCACGTTCGTTTTAATGTTCAGTCTGAGTTTGAACAGTTCCACAAAGACAAGGCACACCTGAAGGATTCCTTAAGACAATGGAACGCCGGTAATTGTTTTGGTGTTTCTTTATTATTAAGCTCGGCACAGATAGACATTTAAATATTTATGCAATTAAATGCTGATACAAGCAGCTTAAAAAAATGGCCGTGCAGATGAACGAGCAGCTCCCTCATACAATAACGGATCATCGTTCCAACATGCATGGCTTTATTTACGGTCTCGGCTTTAGTCTGTCTTACTGCAGGTTTGGTGATTTGGGCTGATTTGGTTATTGGTCTGTGTGCTTGAACAAGAAACTGAGACAATTTGGTGCAAAAAGAGCCAAACTTTGCTTTAATTTCCATATTGCATCGTTTTATTTTTTATTTTTTATTCAACACTGAAAAAAACAAACCAAAAATAATAATCTTGGTTTGGGTTGGCGTTCGAGGCAAGCTACAGCTCAGTCGAGCGTGCCTTAGCTTGCAGTAGTGGGCGTCTCCCTCTTTTTTCTCTCACTCATTTTGCTGCATGCTGCCATTTTACTGCTCTTGACTGGCAGGCGAGAGGGCGTGGTTGGTACCGGCGGCAGCCATGATGGTGGAATCACTGCAGCCACTCCTGAGGAGCATGCTTCATCATCAGCACCAGTTTCTACGTTGGCCTGCATCTTGGTTTGGGCCAAAGGTCTGAGCAGCACATAATCTCACCAGGTGCATGGGATAACAACGAATAAATTGACTTATTATGTTTTTTTTTTAATCAAACGAGAACAGAAGGGGGGGATGCATCTTATTTTTGCACAAATTTATATATAATTTTTTTGGATGACCCGCCTAAGTGTCAACATTTAAAGCTTTTAATTCAAATTTTGTATTGTACTTTTAGTGCCTCTCCCTTTTCATTTAATGACGTTGCGCCATCTGTTTCCCGGAACGTGCATTGTGAAAGAAGTCTATCGTTTATTGTGCATCCCACAAGTTAAAACTAAATATGAAAATGCACAAAGCAAAACGGTTTCGCTCCCCCAATGAGACGCAGCACAAAAAGCAAAGGAGATTTGCAAGAAAAAGAGAAGATTTCGAGTTTACTTACTGCAAACGAGACAATTTCAAACAAATGTCCAGTTGGAGCACAAGTCCTGCCGCCTTGTTTCCTTCACTGAAACGACTGCAACACAATCACTGAAATAAACAGGAAGTCTGGGGCAGTCAATCCAACATTGTGGTCTCTTAAGACCGCATGTGTTTAATGTGGTCGCACCCAAACTCTGCTCCACTTCTCCACCTCCAACTCTGAAAATTAAAAAAAGGGAGGAAAAAAAAAACTGCTTTCCATAAATAACCAGAGCGCCTAACCAACTACGTTTAGGGTCAAAGTTCACTATAGCTCCTTAGCAACACCAAGGCAACAAGCAACAAAGGTGTCTAGACAGGTCATGGTACCCCCCCCCCCAAGCAATGCCATCCTACCTACCCCAACACCCCCCCCCCCCCACCCCCTTTGGCTTCTTCCGGAAGGAGGTGTCAGCAGCAGCCAAGTACAGGGTAAACAGGGCAGGGTGGGAGGGGGGTGGCCTTTGGTCCGTATGGGGTCACATCAAGCACCTCTACCCTCCACTGATCAAAGATGGAGGATCCTCCATGCCAGAGCTCCGGTCAAAGGGGGCCGGGTCAGGAGATGAACCCTGCATTTCTGTAATCTAGACGTGTCCAGACCCAATTGTCTTCTTTCACAACTCAAAAGAGACCCTTCCGGTGCTGCTGATTACATTAGAGAGGAACAACCTTTTTTTTTTTTTTTTTTTTTTCACAGAGGGCACCCAGACAAAAGAGGCGCTTCGAAGCTCCTCGCCATCTGGTCCCCAAAATAACAGAAAAGATCCCAGGGAAGGAAGAAAGAAAGAAAAGAAAGTAAGAAAAGCCCAGCAAGCCTTAAATGAAAGAAACTCTGCTTGAATAGATGGGATGGCTGGACCGATAAGCAAACATACAGTAAAGCCTCACGTTTACGCAGAGATTGGAAGACACATCTGCAAATAAAGCAGCATGCGTGAGCCTGGACATTTAAAACTGTGCTATGAATGCACACACACATATCATCATTATCATTTAGGCTTATCTGTATTGCACCTACATTACAATTTTGTGACAGAAATTAGATTTAAAGTGCTAAACATGTAAATATTCAGATTTTTTTAAACAATAAAGTGAAAAGCTAATTATTTGAAGCATATTGTTTTTTTCCACAGAGCTGGAAAAACCCTGTATATGTTGACTGTCATTAGATTTGCAACTTCAAACACACTTTGTATGTCTGCCTAACTTGCACGCCTGTTTATGCCTACCACATCGTTGCACACTTTGTTTGTGGGTGTCCCAAACTTGTTTTATGTGTTCGTGTATGGTTAAGGATGCATTTGCTGGTGAGTTTATGTGCAGTTTGTGTCACGTTGGAAACTGCAGAATCCCAAGTCTAACTTTGAAGAAATGTCTTGAATGTGCACAAATTACAACAGGGCGGCAGTGATTAAGTTGTCCATCTTTGCCATAAAAGTCTCTTTTGGATTTGTCAAAATTGTGCAATCACAAGTAATTGCTGAGTTCTTTTAAATAAAAGCCCTAAAAATAACAAAACAACCAGCTTATTGGCTTCTTTTGAAGATTATGTCTAAATTAAAATCCAGCACATCTCTGTTCAGTGTAATAACGGGGTCTGCTCACCTCAGTAACCTCTCACAGTTCAAGAAAGATGCCCTATATTACCAAATAATATATAACCTGGGATTTCTGAAGCTCTATTTAGCTAATGCTGATTATTTGGTCTGCTATGCATGGCCCATTTTTCTCCCAGTTTAAGCTCACGAGAAAATTTGGTAAATAAACGAGCTCATTAGTGGCAGAGGTGATGCTGTCCTTGTTCCTGAGTAGATTTGTTAGGAAAAAAATGGTGACTGTGCAGCATTAAAAGTTGCATGTCCTTTAGGAACCAAGCCACGTTGATGGAAATGTCATAAAAAGCTCCAGATTTATACTCAGAAGTAAACAGAAATAAGTCAAGTGTGCAATGAAAGTACAAAATGTACATCAAATAATGTCAGAATTGCAATTTTCTAAATAAAAACAACTTGATATCTTTAAACTCCCCACAAATCAGGACTATCATGAACTCGCAAAAATAGAGTTTTAAATTAATGCACCCTTCTACTATTTAGACTATTCTTTTTTTTTTTTAAGCTAAGAGCAGAAATATAACTGAACATCTTTGTAGAACTGGTTTAATAAATAAATAAAGCTATAAATTTTATTGATAGTGTTTGCACTTCCTAGGATTTCTGTAAAGACAAGTTAAAGGTTTAACTAAAATTGTTGCAGTTTTGAAGCCGATGTTGGAAAATTGCTGTAAATCCTATTTCGACAAAAAAAAATTAGTCGAGCACCCATTTATTTGCTAATTTATAAGTGCTTTATTATTTAAAAAAATGTTTACAGTATATGAAACAGAATCAGTCTCATTCAGCTTTAAATATGTAAACTAAATAAAATGTTAAATAATTTTTACCACTTTACAATAAGGCTCCCCTTATAGAGGCTAATAAATAGATATGTTATTAATTCCTCTATAAACACTTTATAAATCATTAATAACTGCTTATTATGCATTAATTAAGAGTGTCAGAGACAAACTGACCAGTTTGTTGCCAAATAGTGAACCAAATCTGTTCAACTATATATATCATCTAGTTATTATACTAAACATTTCAGACTGTTACTACATTGTAAGCACAATAAGCATTTATAAACCTTTCTTTAGTATATAATATTGTACTTTATCACTGCATTATAAGTATCTAAAACTAATATTATATCATAAAAAATAGGTTTACTTAGTCTGAAATGGTTCATATAACAACTCTAGATGAAATATAGGTGAACAGATTTGGCAAAAAACTGGTCAGTTTTGCCTCTGTCACCCTTAATTAATGCATAATAAGCAGTTATTAATCATAAATTGTTTATAGAGGAATTAATAACGTATCTATAAACTATTTTTTAGCCATCTATAAGGGGAACCTTATTGTAAAGTGGTAGCAATAAGGTCATATAAGCACAAGAAACAAATACATTTATTAGCTGATGTTTTATTCACGCCTAGTCCAAAACGGTTATGTTTCAAAAATCCAGGACTTGCTTTATAAATATGATTGAATACGAATGACTTTATGCTGGTGGGTTTCTTGACAGCTATATTCTGAGTGGAGTGGAAATTACTGTCAGTGTATTAAAAGCCCTGCTTCAACACATGACAACGAGCTCCTCTCATCCCTGCTGAAACACCCTGATGTGTTCATCTGGGTCCTTTACAGGGGAAGCAGTTTGAATCTAAAGAAAACCAGAGGCTTGGTGGGTAAAAGTTCAATTGTAAAACACAAACAATTTCAAGTGGTTGAATGATTTTTTTTTCATTCTTCGTTAGCTTAGACAATACTTCTAGGCGTGAAAATGATTGATTAAACAACCCAAATAAGGCCTGACTCGCACCAGAGCATAAAAGTAATTATTGCGTTCGGCTTTTAGACACATCGGTTGCACGAAGTGTGCAAACTTCTGAATGCTAAGAACATAAAATGTGTTTAACCCTTCTGCAGTGGTGCAATAATGAACGTTACAATGTTGTTTTTCATACACTCAGGTGACTTAACTGTTGTTATATTCATGAACCGCTTTGCATGTTTTTCTTCTGCTTGTGAGAAACAGGACAGGCAGTGAAAACATATTCAGTGGAGCGAACTCCTCATCCAGTATGCACATGATCATACAGCCACTGACGACTCCCATACTCCAAAAAACATCTTGTGTGTTACAGAAAAAGAAATGCAAAACATCCGAAAGTTTTTTTTAATTTATTTATTTTTCCCCCACTCGCAGATCAAAATGAAATGACAAATATCTTCCAGGTAATGTGAAATAAATACTACAGAATAAAAACTGTTTTATTCAATTTTTTCACAGTCTCGGTTCCCTTTTGCTGTCATTAAAAATCCCTTCAACCAATCATGCACTTTTTATATCTTCATCCTTGACCCTGTAGGGCTGTTTTGACACTGAAACATGCATGAGCAAAGTTCCTGCATTTATCACACACAACCAGGCCATCTGCAAAAATACACTAAAAAGCTCACTCTCATTCAAATGACAAGATTTGCTGCATACTTGGAGTTTTTTTTTTTTTTTTTTAATGCTTTGTATAAATATTCTTTCAGGCCGAGATCTCCAAAGACCCTTTCAGGACTTTTTTGGGTTTTCCTTTACTTATGATGACAAGTTGAGCACAACTGTGTGCACAGCTGTGAGCTCACACGATATTAATGGTTAAAAATGGCAGCATTTATCGTCTTTATTTTTTAAAAAGCAACCTGCTGTAAACTGGTTAAGAAAAAAAAAATAAATAAAATAAAACAGTCCAGTTTCACAGTCCCCACTAAAAACCTCAGATTTTAACAATTTCAAGCTGTTTTATTTTTGTACGAAGATTTTGAGGACTGTACTGAGAACGTTTTGCTCATGTGCTGAAGTTAAACCTAAATATCCATCCATCCATTTTCTTTCTCTTATCGTGGTTGCGTTGCACATGCAACAGGTCCAGAAGGGTAATCCAGACATCCCTCTCCCCAACAACCCTTGCCAGCTCCTCCTGGGGGATCTCCAGGCATTCCCAGGCCAGAGAATATATATAATTCCTCCTCAGGGTCTTTTTTTGAAGCTTACTTTCAGTGGGACATGACTAGAAAACCTCCCAAAGGAAGCGACCAGAAGGCATCCCAATCAGACTCTCGAACCACCTCAACAGACTCCATTCAACACGGAGTAGTGGCTCCACTCCGAGCTCCCTCTGGATGACTGAGCTCCTCACCTTAACAGGCTGAATCCAGCTTCCCTACCATGAGGAAGACCATTTCAGCTGCTTTTATCCGAGACCTTGTTCCTTCAGCTACGATTCCGTTTCACATGACCGTATAGGCGAGGAAGCAAATAGAGAGATTTGCCTTTTAGCTTGGCTAGTTTTTTTTTTTTTTAATCATAACAGACTGGAGCAACACCCTCATTACTGCAGATGAAGTATCATTCGAGCCATCTCCTGCTCTCTCCTATGAACAAGACTCTCAGATACTTGAACTCCTCCGCTTGAGGTAAGGAATCTATCAGGTTCTGCCATGGACTATGACAGAATCACCTCCGATCTGGAGGGAGCTTCTGGTTAAATCTAAATAATAAAAACAATATATAATTTCAGCCACCACAGAGTTCTTACACATATGTTTGCTGGGGGTTGCACAGAACTGGCAGGCACCAGCTCGGTTTCACAGCAGAGGGGTATGTGAAGTGAGTGTGACGCACATGGAGGGCAGGTGGTGCCAGTCAAGTGAAGTACACGAGTGTAGTCCCAATCTGCAGTGTCCCAACTACATGATTAGTCATTTACTATGGCACTCTTCAAATGACGTCATCAGATCTTATAGGATACTCATTATTCATCGCAACAGACAAACTGGAAATAGTGCTCAATCCTATGGAGACATGAGAGATGTGTTCCAGGGGGGGACTCGAATCACTGTGTGAAACCAACAAGAACCAGCATGACACCTGGTGTTTAACAGCTATACTGGGATGTTTCACACTGCTGAGCACAATGTTGAGGAATGCTGCTTTATTGTTGTGCTCATTGGAATATAATGAGAACTATATGCTTTCCCACAAAAAAAAAAAAAAAAAAAGAACAAACTATAGACTAAGACTGTTTAATTATTTTTAAGTAAAAAATAAACTGGATTTGGGGTGCAAGAAGTTTAGGAGAAATATTTTTGATGAATATTGAGATCAATTGTGATAAGCCCACAATTCCCATCTCTTCCCTTTTTTTCCATCATCACCATACTTTCCATGTACTCTAACTATCTTCTGACTTTGAGCATTAGTGTTTACTAGCATGTACTGTATAAATAATAAAGCAATGAACAAGCAATGCGTCCAGATTTTGAGAGGCCAATTTTTAAAAATCACAACCTACTGTATTTTTGTGGACCTGGCTAGCTAAAGTGCTTTCATGTTGCACCTGCCTCCACCTGCTTTGAGCCTTCCCTGGAAGCCGCTAACAAGTTAATTTACTGAAGTGAACTTTTGAAACGAGGATGAGAAGACAGACCAGTTTTTTATTTTTATTTTTTGTTGCCCATTATTAATCATCGTTGGCATGTTGTTTTTTTTTTTTTAAGACAAATATTTGGCAGTGTGGCCTTGGATGTTTTCTGTCTGAGGAGTGCTCCATGGGCAGGTGTCAGTACAACTCAAGCACTTTAGATCCATCTATCTATCAATCCATCCATCAATCCATCCATCAATCCATCCATCAATCCATCCATCCATCTATCTATCTATCCATCCATCCATCCATCCATCCATCCATCCATCCATCCATCCATCTATCTCTCCATCCATCAATCCATCCATCAATCCATCAATCCATCAATCCATCCATCCATCTATCTATCCATCCATCCATCCATCCATCCATCCATCCATCCATCCATCCATCCATCCATCCATCCATCCA
>JARVLU010000600.1:16346560-16367679 GCA_031762415.1 Simpsonichthys santanae | reverse complement strand
TGTCTGTCTGTCTGTCTGTTTGTCTGTCTGTCTGTCTGTCTGTCTGTCTGTCTGTCTGTCTGTCTGTCTGTCTGTCTAGTCAGTTTAATACAAGACAAAGCAATACAAAAATACTTAGCATTATTAGAGCAGTGCAGCAACATGGTCTCATTATGTCTTTCAGTTGGTTTCAATATTGAAAATAGTGTTCTAGCTCGAACTCACATAGAGCTGCACTAGTTGTCTTTATAAATGACGTTTCTAACTTCATTTATAAGGACGTTAGATCTTTTAAAATCATGTTTTTTTTTTTTTTTGTTTTGTTCTTTTGTGAAGTCTTCTCAAAATTGCACATGTAACTTGTTTGCAGCGCCGTCCATAATTATGGGTCAGAGCTCGAAAACACTGTTCTGCATCATATTCACCGACTGTTGTGTAAAACCACATGAATTAAATGGTGATAGTTAGACATCAACAGACATTAAAACATGGCAACAGAAGTCTAGATTATAAGATGGAGATGAAATAAAGTACAGGAGATGTTTTTGGTGTGACGACATGATCCATGGTGGTCTGTTTTGTCTTGATGTAACCAGTTCAGAAGCAGTTTTATCAACAGCCCTAGAACTGGTTTAATGGGGAAACCCTAAAAGTCTTCTTTTATTCACAAAGTTTTCACAAACAGTAATCAGCGTTTTGTGTTTTTTATTTTAAAATATCTGGTGGATTCATTTTTTATTAGTCGAATGCTTGAAATTGATTTTAACATTAATATAAACCTGATAAAATTCCAGCTATGTTTCAGAATTACTGTACAGGTTTCTGAGTGTACTATTTAGGTCCTGCATTATGTTACATTGCTGAATATCATGCATAAATTATATTTTAGCTAACAAACAACTGCAGCTTATGTATTTTATTTATTTATCTTTAGTTTAGGGGATGCTTTTTCTAGGATATTTTAGATACTGCAACAAAAACTAAATTTTCGTTGACACAAGACCAAATGCAATGTCTTTATCCACTGTTAAATACTGTCCTGCTGGAAAATCAAAGCAACTTCCTTTATTTGCAGGACTTCGGTTCATGGTTTCTATTTCTAATGAGAACTACAAAAGTTGCATCTCAGGCCCAGAAGTTTCTTCCTACTTGTTGAAGCTGCCGTTCAGACCAAGCAGGCATGTAGCCTTAAGCTGCAATTAAACAGCGGTCAGCTCAGCCCACAGGCCTCTCCGAACTGTTCGTGCGGATGTTATAGATGAGCACACTCCATGTAAAAAGTCAGCGGTAGCTTTGCAGTTGAATGAAAACAGGAAGTCCTGCTGAAGCTGTCACTAACGCTGACTGGGAGCGGACATGCAACATGTGCACGTCTGAAGACTGGCAGGGAGCACAATCAGTGGCAGCAAATGCAGGCGAAGATGCAACATTTGTGTCAGCGGGAGAACTCACATTTTATCAAACACGAAAAATAACAACTGACGTTTATATTATACAGTAATCCCATTTCTGTGGGCTGACAGTGCCATTTTAACGAGGACCAAATATTTATGTAATGCTGTGAGGGTGCCACTTTACAATAAATCTCCCCTTATAGATGGCTAATAAATAGTCTATGTTAATAATTCCTCTAGAAACACTTTATAAATCATTAATAACTGCTTATTTTGCATTAATTAAGGGTGGCAGAGAGACAAAACTGACCAGTTTCTTGCCAAATTTTGTACTTTTTCTCTGCATTATATCTACAACTAATATTATATCCTAAAAACATTACGTTTACAAATGCTTATTGTGCTTACAAGGTAGTAACTTAGTCTGAAATGAAACAACTTTAGATGAAATAGATAGGTGAACAGATTTGGCAAGAAACTGGTCAGTTTTGTCTCTCTGTCACCCTTAATTAATGCATAAAAAACAATTATTAATGATTTATAACTATTTATTAGCCATCTGGAGAGCCTTAATGTAAAGTGGTACCATTGTGAGTGGTTTGAAAAAAATAAAATAAAGAAACCTTTAAGCGACAACCTTGACAGTGACTGAAAAGAGATTTCAAAAACAAAATAAATAAACTTTGATTGAAAAAAGAAAGTTAGTAAAAATCGCGCTAAGCCAACAGAAATGATCGATCAAAACTCCGAAAAAATAAAAGAAAGTTCTCTAAAAATTGACACATTGTGGTTATTTAATTCTCAAAACATGTTTCGCCATTGGAATAAACTAAATTAAATACAGGTGTACAAAAAAAGACTACTTGTGTGTAGTAAATTAAGTTAACTCCATTTGTTTTTTTTTTTCTTCCTGAAAAAGCCAAGAGAAAAGAAAGCCATTTATTCTATAGGGTGGCGACTCTGACCTGCCTCCATATCACATGCATTAACTCAAAGGTACTTTTTTTTTTTTTTTTGTAGCATCAGAGCAGAGACCCAGCTTAATGTTACTGACAGCCACTGTTGTGTTTATGTGGCATCAGAACAACTGTCCTGAATCACATGAGGTCTTAACAGCAGACGAAAACAAGCACCAAAGAGAGGGAAGGTCACCTAAACCTCTGCGTGAGACAAACTAGCTCCCCTACTTCACAAGAAACATCACTATCAAATTATTCTGGGAATGGATGGTCTTTATTTCAAAAATCAACTTTGTTAATGCTCAAATTGTAATTTTTAAAATTTAATTAACTCAGTATAACATATTAACACAACATTATGTTGCTCTGTATGTTTGGATTTACACTAAACATAAGAAGTAATACTGTATATGTAATTAGTGTGTTTAAATGCGTACATAGATTGCTTAAGAAATCAAAAATTTCACCTTGCAAGTTTAAAATTAGAATTTTTTTGAAAAATAAACACAAAGATAATCATAATAGTGCAAAAGAAGAGTTATCAAGATGAATGTGGCAGTATTAAGCAAGAAAATTGCGCAAAATTTCTTTGAATTATAAAAATTATTCTTCCGGGCATGACTTCCGACGATAAAACTGGATTTTATTTTAAAAATATAATAATTCAACTTAAGTCTCTTTTATATCCGATAAAGTCAAATTTAATTTTCTAAAATATTGTTTAGAAAATTTAAAAAAAATTGAACACAAAAATGCGCTACGCTCACTTTAAATAGGTTTTTAAACATTTTTTTAATGCTTACTTATTGTCATTTATCATATTTAATAAATTTACAGCTTAATGAAAAAACATAACAGTATAAACTTTAATTTGCAAATAAATTAAATTGTGTTTTTATTATGTTGGTTTGGATTGAACTTGAAAACGTCATCAGCGTTCACTTATTAAACGTCATAATTATTGTAACCGTTTTGCACGACAAAATAAATATGATAAAAATAAATAGTTCATCAAATAAAAATGAAATGTGCGACACAGGTAAAAAAAAAAAAAAGAATTTAAAAATTATAAATCCGCATTATTTTAATAATTTTCCAACAAAGCCCGCTGAAAAGTTTGTTACTTTGTAAACAATAGCGTTTTCATACAAAAATCATAAAGTAAGTTAAAATTCTGTTTTCTGCAGGTTGCAGATTAGTTCACGTCTTTTACCAAAACCTAAAATGGACGCTGATGGCTTTGAGATGACAACTACGACCAGCTAAAGGGCCACAGCTGTGCAGTTGTGCTTTTATTTAAAAAAAAAAAAAAAAGAAAGAAGCAAATGGACCCAAGTTTTGGCAGGCTGCCAGAAGACATCTTAAAAATACTGCAAAGGCATTCATAAAAATAAAAAAAGGCACATGGATGTGATAGCAACAACTGTTGAGACAAGCAGCAAGCAACCAAAGCAACAATATGAAACATGCTCAGGTTTTTCTGTTTATGCACAAAAATGGAGCCAGAAATTATTTTCGTTAAAGCTCGGGAAGCATTCGAGCCAAGATGAAAGCCTGTTTTCACCAGACGTCGTCTGATTTCAGACATCGTGACCTCACTGTGGGTGGAGACAAGCAGCCAATAGGAGAGCAGGACGGGTACTCGGCGTGCTTCTTGCATCAGCATTTTCCAGCTAAGCCTCAAGTGAAAGTTATGAGCT
Source organism: Simpsonichthys santanae (assembly GCA_031762415.1). NCBI lineage: Eukaryota > Metazoa > Chordata > Actinopteri > Cyprinodontiformes > Rivulidae > Simpsonichthys > Simpsonichthys santanae. Next base: position 16,363,647 of record JARVLU010000600.1, on the reverse strand, counting down.
CCCCATCCATGATTAGCTTATAAAGAGACAACAAAAAAATCAGTGTTGATGAAACATGATTGCTGCAGAGGAGTGAGCGGGAACAGTGGATTTGATTAGCTAGTTTGTGGCCTTAATTCACCTACAACTGGCAATCCAGAGAGCCCAACCTCTGAAAGTGTTGTGCAGTGGAGTGATGGTTCCCTCAGGCAATCACATTCACTCACTGCAGCACCTTGAAGCGTTTCTAAAATTACTCCTAACTTTGAACGCCTAAATGTGCTTTAATGAACAGATCAGTACAGAGCTTACCATGTGAGTGGACTGAAGACCAGAAGCCTGCATCACCTGCGAGAAACAGATACAATTAAAAAACACGAGCAAACAATCGTGCTTCTCAAAACATTCAACAAACAAATAATTATGTTGTAGATATGTAAGATGGTAAATGAGCAGAATAATTTAAAACAATGTTTGCCGCCTTTATAACGCTGTCTTGACACTTTAAATTATATTTATAGTCAAGAAGTTGCTAATTTTTCAGAAATGTAGCATTTGAGTTAGCTGCTCGAGACCATTTAAAGTCGAATTAAATTTTTAGCGCATTAGTGTTATAAAAATACGCTTGAGTTGTATTTTTGACTAAATTATATAGCTGTTAGTTTCTACTTTGTGTATACTATATTCTGCACAAAAAAATAAAAATGCATCAGTCTCACAAATACACAATTTCTGTTGTCGTCAAATTTACAAATTTTTTTAAAATTTGATGTTTTTATGCGCCACATTAGGATTTGTGTTGCAGAAACAAACAAATAAAATAAATAAATTTCACAAACGGTATGGAATTAACATGTTTGACAATTTATCACAGCAAATACAAAGATATAAAGTTTAATGCTGCTTCTATTACATTCCTTAACTTCCTACTTTATTTTTTTCCTAATCAGATACTGGATCTTCATCCCTGTACAAAACTGTATTTGAAAAATGGCTGCAAACAAATAATAATAATAATAATAATAATAATAATAATAATAATAATAATAATATATTAAGTGAGCAGCAAAGGAAGAGATTAAAGGAGCTGTCTGACAGAAGATATGCACTAAGTAGATGATGATGAAGAGATCTGTCCAGGCCAGTCAATGATATGGCAAACTGATAAACATCACAGACCTAAAGAGTGGAAGTAACTTGTAAAGTCAGAGAGCTTGGGGCTTTTTTTAAGCCAAACTTAATACGATCTTCTGCCTCCCTCCCTTACAAACAGGAATGTGAAAAACCTGCAAAAGCTGACAAAACTTTTATATTATAATATTCATACAAATAAAATTCCCTGTCATTGATGTATCAACATGTTGCTGCTTTAAAAATAAGATTTATAAAGTAATAGATTTAATCTGTAAACTACAATTCTGACCTTTGGAGATGTTTTGTTTTCTCACACGACGACAGTAATATTTATAAAATAATCCAAATAACATGGATATAAATAAACAAACATAAAAAATGTTAAATTTTTTGCTTTTTTTTTTTTTTTTTTTTTTTTGTATATGTTCTGATCAATTTTATTAATATTCAGGTTGAATTGCATCCTTTTCTCAAAAATGATTGTAAAATGATCAATATCTTTACAAAAGCTTTTTTTATTCTTCCTATACTGGAACTTTATTGTGAGGATTAACGTATTTGAGCTTATGCATTTTAAGTTGAAGGGTTGCTGCTTTCCCATAAATTCAATACTGTATTGGTTAAATTTGATGATGAGATGATAAAAAAAAAATCAGAAGCCATGTGCAGCCTGCAGCGACATATTTTCCTTCTGTTAGATGCCCTGTAGCTTGTCACAGTCATGAATCAGACAAAATGGCTACCAAGCATCCCATAAAGAGGCGGAGACGCAGCACTCGATAAACAAATGAGAAAAACATATATGAGAATCACATAAAAATATGAAAACTGTCCCAACGATACGCTGATATAAAAGTTCAATCCTCTTTAGCAAATTATTTAGCTCAGAAGAATCACAGCAAAACATAATTCACCCTCCTGTTTATTTGTGCTTCACAGATTTGATATTGGGACTTTTAAAATTAATCATAATGACAACTTTCTTATGTCTTGCTTTATGTTTTGTTGCAGGTCAATGTGCTTCAGTGGCCATCCTGCTCAAACAGGGCCGACTCTGGGAGGAGGAAGGAAGGCTGGCCCAGTCATATGAGTGCACAGTCTGCAGACAACTTCAATGACAGAGGAGTCTAGACAAGTCTGACGCAGATGGATCACTGCTTCTTGAATTCCTTTCAGTCTGGTTGTTTATTTTTTTTTTAGATTTGAGCAACAAAAAAAAAAAATTAAAAAAAAAAAGGAAAGAAGCTGATTGCTTGTTTAAATCAGGTCTCACAATTAGCTTGATTGCATTTTTGCAGCATATGTCTTTTTTTCTCCCTTGGAGATCTAATCAGCATTGTTTAAGCCAAATTAATAATCATAACTTGAAGATAAATTAGACTGGAGCAGAGAAATGCCATTTTCTCCATTTATAGTTTGTTGATGTAAATTTAAATAAAATTTTAGTCATTCTGTATTGTGTGCCTAAATATTTTGTTATGTAACTAATGCAGTCTTATGTAGAATGGGTGGACTTTAAGTCTATTAGCAAGATGTTTGAGGTGGAAAAGACTTATTAAAGTTGCAAAATAAGAGAGCACATCTTGTGTTTTAAGGAACAAACCTTTCTGTGTTCAAGCAGGCTGACTTTGTGCACTCATCCTGAACTCCATTCCCTGCAGATGATAAGGGGCATGAAATAGAAAAAAAAGGTCTCATTACATCATCTGAATTAACCATAAACTTTCTTCCAAAAACATTTCCAGTGCTTTAGTTATGGGAGTCGTGCGCGAAAGGGTTAAAAAACAGCAAGCTGAGGGCAGGTGTTCCCCCTCAGGTGTGTGTTGAGTAAACAGACAGCTCAGGCGCGCGTGGAGTTGATCAAAAGCCTCGCGTCAGCAAAGGTGCGTCACCTGCGCGTCTTGAACTCGTGTGAACGAGGTCAAGTCCGCACAACAACATAATTGTCTGGAACGAATGACCCCACAAAAATAGCTAAACAAAACCAGTTTAATTCAGTACACCAACTGATGCAGTTTGTAAACCCAACGCGGAATACAGTACTAAAGGTAAAAGAGTCTAAATAATAACGTCATGAAATAAAAGCCAGCGGCGCAGCGCTGCAGCATCCAGTTTGCGCTCTGGCGCGTGTCTTACCTGCCTGTGCACAATGAGCTGGCTGCTGACACGCTGCAGAATAAAGACAGAGGTGGGGGGGGGGGGGGGAAACTTTCGTTTTGTCTGAAAATATGAATCAAAATATCTCGCACGAGCGCGGCGACTCGTGGGCGCAGACGTCTTGAGGAGGAGAGCAAAGATTCCCACCGGGCGGCTGCGCCATGAACGCACCGGGACGCCTAAAACTCCGTTTCCAATTTTATCAATTTGAGACAGACTCCAGACAGTCTCCTAACCGTTGCGTGCCTGGTAACCCCCCCACCCCCACCCCTCCTTCCCCCAGCCCTGCGCGCGTGCACACGAATGGCGCGGAAAGCGGCGAGAAACCGAAAGGGAGCGACGGCGCGCGAGGCCAATGGTGGAGACGAGGCGAAGCTGGGAGCCAATGGAGGGGTTCATCGGCGTCAGCTCCCGCCCCCACATCCTCCTCCTCACCCTGTCTGCTGACAAGTGCACTGAATAAAACAACAGTCTGAGTCAAGCAGTTCATTGCTCTGAGATCTGGGTCACTGACTGCAGCTCATTCACTCTGGGAAAACAGCAGAGCTGCAGCAATCTATGTCTTTCAATCTAATCATGTTACAGCAGGTATTACACTTACAAAGATAGGTAGGTAGGTGGGTAGGTAGGTAGGTAGGTAGGTAGGTGGGTAGGTAGGTAGGTAGGTAGGTAGGTCGACTTTCTTAATTACTAGTTTAGATTAGGTTACATGTCTTTTTACATGTATTATAGGTCTGTTTGTATTTATATCATACTTTGTATATTTGCATATCTGAACTGTCTGTTGTATTGCTTTTGCACATGATGTTCTGTGTTGCACCGTGACCCTGGAGGAACGCTGTTTAGTTTCAACTCGTGCTGAAATGACGATAAAATCTCTCTGACTCTGGCAAAGACACGATTTCTTTATCTTGTGAAAAGTACCAGCGATAACGCAATTTGTTGGACAGAAAATATTTTCCAGAAACATCTTAAAATATATAATTTTTCTATACTACACTGTTACTACCAGTAGCACCACTACTCGTCTACTGTTATCATCATTCTTTGTTACAAACAGGTATCTCTTGTAAATGAGTCCTTGAGGCTCAATGAGACTAACCTGTATAAATAAAGGTTTAATTTAATTGAGTTTCTAACAAGGCAAAAATATAAAATTAGAAGACCTTTTAAAAGCCTGGAAAGCCGTAGATCGATATCATTGATTACAAGAAAGTTGGGCTCCTTGGAAAGAAAGAATGAAGACTTCGAACACATTGCCTCAGTTCAGAGGCAATGTGTTTGACATATTACTTCATCTAGCTACCTAACGGTCACTAATGGTGTGCCACAAGGCTCAGTTTTAGGTCCCACTCAGTTTACAATTTATATACATAATGTAGGTCAAAACATTTCTTTGCATCACTATGCCAACGACCATATTGTCTACTGCTGAGCTAACACAGTTGCTAACACAGTTGCCAAGGTTTTCCAGCTTCTACTGTCTGCATATGACATCATTCAGTCTTAAACTCCAACTGGTGCTAAATGCTAACAAAACCAAAGGGATGTTGTTTTCCATCAGGAAGTTGGTGTCAGTGACTTTTCCTCCTATATCATGCATAGTGTTCCTATTGAGTTTGTAGATTCTTACAAATACTTGGGAATTTTGGTCGATGCACATCGCTCTTTTAAACAGCATATCAAAAACCTAATAAAAAAAACTGAATTTAAAACTGAGTTTCTTTTTCAGAAATAGATTTTGCTTAACTCTGAATGTCAGAAAACGCCTTGTAACCAACACCTCCCTACCGGCCACTGACTATGGTGACATAATTTTGAATGCCCCTGCCATCTCCTTGCAGATGTTGGATGTTGTCTACCATGGCACAATAAGATTCGTAACTGGTTGTAACTACCATACCATCACTGCACCCTGTACTCATTGGTCAGTTGGTCATCATTATCTACACATAGGCTCTCACACTGGTTCATTTTCATCTATAAACCCCTCCTTGGTCTGCTACCTTCTTATATCTCCTCCCACTTGTCATGTCATCAGTGCAGTTACAACATGCAATCTCAGGCCATAATTACATGCAGCGTTCCCTCAGTGGGGATTGAACTTGGCTAAAAGGCCTTGTCCTACTCAGCGCCTGCAACCTGGAACACCTTGCAACAAGAACTGAAGCTGTCCACCTTAATTTCTTTAGGGGATTTTCAACATTTGATAATGTCAATAGAAAACCAAAGCAAATATGTTCATGTTTTAGAATTTTACTTTGTTTTACAGCACCCTGATTTGTTGTTGTACGCACTACTTTTACTTTAACTGCATTTTACTGTAGTTTATTGTTGTTGTTGTTGTCTGTACTTTATATGTTCTGTCTGTAACAGGTCCCTCTTGTAAACGAGTCCTCATGGCTCAGTGAGACTAGACTGTATAATAAAAGAAAATTAAAAAAAAAAAAAAGACTTTGAAGGGTGGCCATTAAAACTTATGCACAGTATTGTAACATGAAAGCAAGAATGTTCTTACAAAATAATGCCCATATATAAAATATTTATTAAAAAAAACGTTGCAACAAACATGCGTATGGCAGCCATGTTGGTGCATTCTGTAAGAAAGACGTGTGTGATGGACTTGGAAAACCGTACCAGCAGTTTCCCTGGTGGAGTTCAGTGGGTTCATGTTTTTAGGTTGTTCTTTGACCTCCACTCATTTAGAAAACAGTTCCTCAAATGGTTTCATTCACAAAATAAATCTCTTGCGGGCCATTCCGGTCCCATTCCACAGCACTAATATCACTTTCTCAGGACAGCTGCTGATCCCTAAGAACCGACATCAAAAACTTTTTGTCTCGCACAAAACAACTTCCAAGTCGGCATAGAAACTCTGTCAAAGCGTACAGACGAGCTTGTTGTAAAGAACCCCTGTCCTTTGGATGGGAAATAACAAGTCTTGTCTCCTTCAGCTTTGCACCCTTTAATTTGCATTGTTATGGAAAACCGCTGGATTTGGATAGAGCACAGAATCATTGAGGTCACCATAATAGAGTGTGACAGCTCGCCTTTTCAAATCTATTTAGAAGTTAAATCAAAATTCCTGGGAAAGTAAATCCAGAGCGCACAGAAATATTTTACGCAGGCGTTGGAAACAGATGTGTCATACTTTGTGCAATAAATAAATTGCACCTGGATAGTTTATAAAGATAAGGAGGAAAGTTGAAAAAAAATATGCACTTTTCATTTTTGTAGAAACGTGAGAAAATATTGAATTGGTAATGTTAATGTAACACCTACAATATAACAAAAATGGCAAAATCACATTTTTGGGGGTTCAACTGTCATATTTTTTTCTGCAAAGCCTTAAAATTAAAGGTTTCTTCAATAAAAATCTTATGGCTGATCCTCTTCATCAGCTTGCTTTTCAGATATTAACCTTGTGGTGCTACAAAATAGCCTCTTCCTCACTGCTGGACCCCATAATGAGCCAGTACAATGAGGCTGCAGTTCAAGTTCACTGCTCACCTCTCTTTGGAGTCTTTTGGGGTCTTTGTGGACATTTGTCAGCCCTGGAGGAATTTGCGGGGTTAGGAATCGGCTGTAGTTTAACAGTAGATTCAGACAGCAACTCTGACTCCTACACATTCAGCACAAAAGAGGGGAACGTGAGGAACAAACGTTAACGTCACAAGAATGGAAAATAAACAAAGGAGTGAGTTGAATAAAGATCAGAGGACATTTTAAATTTCAGCCAAAAATCAAAGATTTGAAAAGGGCAAACATATTTGGAAGATATGCCATTTTGGACTCTGGTTAAATCCCAAAGCAGCAAAAAACAAAAAAAAGAAAAAAGAAGAAGAAACGTGGAAGTGACGATTCTGGGAGAATTTCTTGCACAAAGGTTAAACACATAACTGTGGTCCTAAATGCAGTACTAACCAGCTGGTTAAATTTGTTGATGACACAAAAGTGCTAGGACTCATCAACCAATATAATGAATCATCGAACAGTTAGCTACACATAAGAGCTGACTGTAGATTTTAAAAGAAAGATCTTCCATACAAGGGTTTTGGGTTTCCACATCTCTGAGGTTCTCTCCAGGACTCTCAACACCACATACCTGGCAGAGAAAGCTAAAAAAAAAAGAGCAATTCCTCAAAAGACTAAAGTGTGCATAAATTCCCCATTGGGGCACTATCAGGAGCATCCTGACCGCCTGCATCTCTTCAGTGCATGGCATCTGCAGTGTGAATAAAGAGATGTAAGAAAAAAGCCCTCAGTATTATGAGATTCTCACTCAACCCATAAATTGTTTACCCTCCATTCCACACGGACAACATTATAAGTTTCATTGCATCAAGAACAACCAGAACATGAACCAGCCTCATCCCTATAAGTCAGGTCAAGTCAACTTTATTTATAAAGCACATTTAAAACAGAAGTTGTTACCAAAGTGCTTAACAAAAAAAAGTCTATGAGAATAATTCAAAGACAAAAAGTTAAAAATGATAGTACCAAAATTAATGTAAAAACATCAAAGAATAACATGGAAACACTGAAAAAAAAAAAAAAACTAAATCAAATGACTGTGTGGAATGCCAGATAAAACATGTGTTTTAGCAGAGATTTAAAAGCAGAAAGTTTGTTGGGGGCAGATTGTTCCAAGGTTTGGGACCCATGACTGAAAAATCCCGGTCACCTCTGAGCTTCGATTATGTTTTTGCAACAGCCAAAAGCAGCTGATCAGATGATCTCGGGCCCAAGAGGGAACATATGGTTCCAGTAGCTCAGAGAGATACAGTATGAGGGTGCAAGGCCATTTAGTCATTTTGACACTTAAAGGTTAGCAGGAGAATTTTAAAATGGATTCTGATACGTACAGGGAGCCAGTGAAAAGATGATAAAACTGGTGTAATATGCTCAAACCAAATTTTTATTTTTTGTTTAGTTTATTGTTGCAATAAAACTTTGAAAAGGGGGCAGCACATTGGCTGCTGCCTCTCAACGAGATGGTTGTCTGATCAAATCCCATGGGGACCTTTCTCTGTGGAGTTTGCATGTTCTCTCCGTGCATGCGTGGGTTTTCTCCGGGTACTACGGTTTACTGCCGCTGACCAAAAACGTGCATGTTAGGCTGATTGGTAACTCTAAATTGTCCCTAGGTGTGAGTGAGAGAGTGAATGGTTTGTGTGTTTTGTTTGTCTCTATGGCCCAGTGCTGGACTAGTGACCTGTCCAGGGTGTCCCTGCCTCGCGTATAGTGATGAGTGGATATGGGCACCAATGACCTCCATGACCCGAAAAGGAAGAAGTGAGTAAAAGAGAATGGATGTATGCATGGAACTTTGAAAAGGCAAATTTGGCTTATTTAATAATAATGTGTTATGATAGAAAATGCCCTTTGTCCATCCATCCACCATATTGACCTGTTCCTTCTTTCCTGGGTCACAGGGGTCACTGGTGCCCATATCCAGCAGTCACTGTGCAAGAGGCGGGGTACATCCTGGACAGATCTCTATTCCATCACAGGGCCACATAGAGACAAATAAGACAATCATTCACACCCTGACTCACACCTAGGGACAATTTAGACCTACCAATCAGCCTAACATGCATGTTTTTGGTCTGTGGGAGGAAACCGAAGTACCCGCAAAAATCCCACGCATGCAAAGAGAGGACAAGCAGACGCCACCCAGAAAGGTCCGGGATTCGACCTGGCAACCTTCTTGCTGAGAGGCAACTGAGTCCGAACCACAGTGACACCCAAAGAAAATGCCCTTTAATTAAATGAATTTCATCTTTAAGTATTGAAATCTGATAAACCAAGGCTGAATAATTGAGTAAATCTAATGACTTAATTCCTATAAGGTATAATCAGTCAGTTATTGATTGATAATCTGACATGGTGAACCTGCTTTAATGAGAGCTTTAAGTTTAAATAAAGTGATATGGCATGGCAAGTTGTAGTAAAGTGAGAAAAAGGCTAACCCTATTCTTCTTCGCTGTTTCTTTTTGGTATTGCAGTTATCTTCTTCTTCTTTCAGCTTTTCCATCTTCAGGGGTCGCCACAGCGAGTCATCTTTCTCCATCTCACTAGTCCTCTGCATCCTCTGTCCTCACTCCAACTACCTTCATGTCCTCTCTAACTGCATCCATGTACTGTATCTCCTCTTTGTCTTTGTCCTGGCAGCTGCATTTCTAACATCCTTCTACCAATATACCCGCTGTCCCTCTTCTGGACATGTACATCTTTATCTCCCAGTTGTTCAACCTGTGCTGTGTCTCTGATGATCTCATTCATAATCTTATCCATCCTTGTCACTCCTATAAGGAGAACCGCAACATCTGTTAATTATATCCAGCAAGTAGGTGCAGATAAGTATCAGAATTAGCTCCTCGGCGTGTTTACCTTTCCTTCCAGTCTGTCTGCATCAGATGTCCTGCTGGTGTTTCTCCACCCACAATGCGTCACCGTCGCCGCGTACGCCACGCCCCTTTGCCATGTTTGCGTCCTGGCCGTGGCAGACAAAATATGTCTGATCAGAGCTTTGCTTGTTTTTAGTAATAATACTGATAGCGTATTGAAGATTAAATGCTGTCCACGGCTTAGAAGTCTGACTTTGATCAAGGCGTATCTTACACCATGTCAACCAACGCTGAGGGTGAGTAGCTGTGTGTGTTTCCCCCCCCACAATGCTAAGTTAGCTTGAAGCTAATTAGCGCTAGCATGGCTAGCTGCTTCGCCGTAGGCCGTGTTCAGACCACAGATTACAGTGAGGGTTGACAGAGTGTAAGCAGATATATAGTTCATGTCATAGTATTTTTGCAGCTGTTTTAGTCATGTAAGAAAGATGAACGCATCAAATAGCAGTGATTTATTTGTGTATTTAAAGTCAAATATTAGCGCGGGTTAGCACGTAAGCTATCGGCTATCCTGCACGCAATCTTTAAATGGATGGCATTCATTTGAAATGCATTCAAGTTAAAAGAGAGTTATTTATTTGCTCCTTAATCTAAACATTGAATTGTCGCATACAGTGTTTTTCAGTTTGATTATATGAAATGTCATAGTCACGATTATGTAAATTTGGGTTTCATAACACGTCGAACACCATCAGTAAGGTGTGTTGATTTTTTAATGACTGAAAAATCGTAGAGAGCATTATTACAGTTTTCATTATGCACGTCATCACAAGGCAAATTATAAACTTGTTAGAAATTATTCGTTGTTTTGAATGAAAAATTGGGGAGACAGAATATTAAACTCAGCACTGATAGTTTGTCCTCGATGTGCAAGGATGTTTTTACTTTTCTCTGTTTCTCATTGTTAATATTGTCTATTGATTTGGTAACCTGCATGATTTGCATTAACTAAAAGCAAAATTGTTTGCCAACTAGTTGTAATACGATAATGTGCTTAGATGACAGAATTTGAAAACACAAAAAGAGCATTTACAAGCAAATTTTATTCTCAGACATGACAATAGACCAGATCTGGAAATTTGAAGGTTAATATCTGCTGCCATCCTGTTGTAGTGTACTTTTTTGACACTGCAAATGTGGTGGGGATTTTACTAGTCACTTTAATATAGCTAATCTAGATTTAATAATTTGTATGTATCCTGAATTCATAGGCTGTCAAGCTTGTTGAGAGCTTCTTTTCTCACCTGCCACAGTCTGGGTATGAAGTGGCCAAACTGCATAATACTAAGTCTCAGTTCTAAAAGGTTAAGCCAAGTTCTCTGGACAGATTCTTCTTTGTTGAAACATTTCTTTTTTTCTTTTTTCTTTTTTTTAATCCAAAATACTTTTTCCGTATGAGGTGCTGCAACAAATTCAGTCTTATAAATGGCACCTTCTCACAATCAGTTTTCTGCTGACAGCCAGAACTAGCTACTCGCATGTAAAAGGACCATCAGCCTAAAAATTGATTGTTAGAGCCCTAAAATTGGTCTTTAACACCCTGATAGCTGCTTGTTATTCACAGAGGGCTGATTGATACTTGTAATAAAAGCATTGTAAGAGGGTGATAGTTGAACATGGAGACCCTCGCCCCTGCTTGATGATGGACAGGTTCTCTTCGCAAAGATGTCTTCCTTTAAACCTCTCAAATCAGCATTACTCTTTAACAAGGATGTGCACATCTTCATCCCTGAAAGAGTGACCCATGGCCTGGAGATGAGTAAACCACAGAGTCCTGGCCTGCCGATATTGCTCTTTGTGCTGGTCCATCCTTTTGGCCAGTGGCTGTTTAGTTTCCCCGATGTACAACTAATCACAGCCCTCCTGGCGCTGAACAGCAAACACAGCATTACCTGTACTTTGTTTGTGCTGGGGGACTGAATCTTTGGGATGAACTAGTCTGCCATAATCTATTTTAAGACTGTTGCAAAGAACAGATTTGTCACTTTGGTACCAGGATCTTGTCACAAATACACATATTATTCCAATATATTTGGTTAAATCTATAAAAAAAATAGCTAAGACATTACACTTTGAACAAATTTTTAAATAACATTTTAACACAGATAATTCTCAGTTAGTAATTAGCTAAAAACTTAGGGTACAATAGATGCTCAAGTGAAGAATAATGCATCTATCAGGTTCAGTGTCAGATCTTTAGTAGGGTTTTATACATATTTCCTAAAATCACAATGTTGAGAAACTGTAAAAATGTGAAATTTGACTTTAACGAGAAATTCTTCCCTCTGGAAATGCAGACTCTTAGGCACCGTTTACGCGAGATGTTTTTTGAGTGAAACCACTGCTGCGGTTCAGCCATTCATTGACATGATGTGTGAAATGCTCTACAGGTGTGAAGTTGCACATGCACTACTGGTGGTTGCAGTCAAGTTTTTCTGCACTAACAGTTATGATAAATGGCAGCGAGCAGTTTCCCTTTTTCAGCATGTAGGAGCAAAACAAATCCAGGATCCAAAAGACATTAGTATTTATCGGTTTGGACTTAACTGTGATCGTGCAGACACTGCATACACAATGAATGCACCTGAGTTCCTGCATCGGGGTTGCCAGATCAATTTAAAATGTCTTATTTACCCACTTCTTTTCTGTGCACGTGTTCACCAAACACAGCGTACACCTCATCTTACAACACGCTTTCTCAGCACATACGACAGTTTAGGTAGAAATATTTTCATTTTAAAGTGATGGTACTATAGTTCATAATTTATTATCTGGCAACCTGACTGACATGGAAACTACATTGTTTTCGTATAAACCTGATCCTTATTTGTTTATTAACTCAATAAACATTGAAAAAAACACTAGGGGTGTAACGGTACGCTAAAATCACATTTTGGTTCCGTTCAGTTTCAAGGAGGGCTCGGTTCGGTTAATTTTCGGTGCAAAAAAGGCCAAAATAAAGACTTACAAAATGTTTATTTTGAAAATATGCCAAGTAAACAAGTTCGTTCATTACATACTTCTTAGCTGGAGATGATCTGGTGGATGAAGAAGACTCAGCTGCTGTCATCTTTGAACTGCAAACAACACAGATTAAAAAAATTGAGTTAATAAGATTATAAATTTAAATTAAAAAGTAAATTAGATCACAATAATTCAATGCCTCTTTTTGCACGGTCATCATATGAGGTGGTTGAATATTCTGTCTCACTCATCATCGATGTGACAGGGCTTTAAATCTGGGGTCAGGCTTGTTGACAAGTGCAGATCCAATCTTTGTGAAACAACTTCGACTCGACAATAAACTTTGGATAGGTTCACTTGTCTTTTAACAAGAAAGCCATAATGTTCCCAAACAGGAGGCCGCAATGAGATGGCTTGTTCATTGCCTGCTAGGCTGCTAATGCTACATGTGCTGCAAGACAATAGTGCTGTGCTGAAACACGCATAGGAACTTTAGTTCTGCTGTGCATAATCTGTCGTTAATACAATTTAATGAGTGAAAAAATAACCGAAACTACGCTCGTGAACCCAACATGCTGTACCGAAACAGTTCAATACACCAATGCGTTACACCACTAAAAAACGCTAACATTTCCGGAAGTTGTTCTCATGTAAACAGGGCCTTAGACTCTGTTGTGAATGACTCGTCACTGTTTTACAGTTTTTTAAATTGGTTTAATTCTATCTGGACGAAAGAAACAGCAGCACTAAACAGTGGAAAATTATGTTTCTACTAAGGGGTGCATTTAAACCAGCCTTGTCTGTGTGTGCTCATTTGGCACAGTCTTTTTTTTTATTCTCACACACTGCTTTTACATTTTGTTCTCTTTTATTAGTCATATGTTGTGTTGTTTGAGGTTGTATTCTGTTGTTTTTAGTGTCAGGCTGGTGACTTTATCAGCGCTGTAAGACATTTCAGCTGAACACAGTTTGTCACAGCAGAAAAAATAAACACTTGATCAAATAATGATGCTGAGCTGCTTTGTTTGCACGGTTCTGATATTGTACGTACTAGTTGAGTGACACACTGTTGTAGCCTAAGCATTTTCTCTTAAATTTTTTTATTTGTTCCTAAAGAAACATGAACACAAGCTCCTTTGGGGTATGTGTGTGTTTCAAATACAAGTCCAAGTCCTTTTTGTTTCTGAGCAGGTGATGACATGACTTTAAAACACTATATTATGCACTACGGATGAAAAACGTTCTATATTCTGTCTATAACTAAGGCTTCATCGTAGTTATTTGGAAAACTATGAACAACTACATAATTTTTAAACTTTAATATGATAAAAGTCGAGTTGACGTCGACTAGTCTATGACATCATAGGAACTCAAGACTATATCATATTCGCAAAAAAAAAAGTTGGAAAAAAAAATCATTTTATTATTTACAAAAAAAGGAACAAAAAATATCAGACATATATTTATACTCCGACCATTTATCAAATAAGTCACAGGAAAACCAAAACTATTATTAAGCTGCAAAAGTGAAAGAAATGTGCAGCACATAAAAAACAAGGTTAAGAAAACCGGGCGCCGGGCGGTGGCTGCTCTGCTGTTCTCAGTTTTATTTTATTTAATCTACCACCGTGGATTGGGTGAAATAGAACTGAGGGCAGTGGTGCAGGTGTTGGTAGAGCACCTTATTATACTATTACAGTAGTACATCACTACTTTGTGGTTCGTTTATCACAGACTCGCTCTATTGTGTTTTTTCAAAATATGATTATACATGATGCACAGTTGGCTGATTGATGGATGAGCTGCACGATCTGCATGGAATATTTATTTAAAATAAATTATTTAGAACCTGCTGCACATTTGTGCTGCCCAGAGCTGCAGAAAAAGCTTCCTCCTGCAGCTTTGTGCAGCCCACACTGCAGGATAAACGTCCTGCTGCAGCTGTTCACCGTGTAGAGCGGAGAAGTGGGCGTGGCCAAGAACGCTTACATGTGGCAAAGAGCAGAGGAGGCAGGGAGCTAAAACCATGCCATTCTGTGCTCTTTTAGAGCATTTAGAGTTTAAAGAAGTGTTGGCGTATGTCATCGTATGTCATCAGTCATCCTTTATTCAGCTCTCTGCCTATGTCTGCACTCGGCCACGCCCACTTCTCTGCTCTGCATGAAGATCAGCTGATTTCCATGCACAGTGGAGATCAGCGGTAGGAGGAAGCTTCTCCCACAGCTGTGGGCTGCACACAGGTGCTAAATAATTTAAAACAATTTATTAAAAAAAAAAAAAATCCATGCTGATTGTGTGGCTCATTCATCAATCAGCCATTGTTTCATGTTATATGTAGAGTTCAGCTCATTTAGGGATTTAATACTATTTTTCATATTTGATCTCGTATTAAAATTACTTTTATCACAGTACAGTTACATCTAAGTATAATTCTATGTATAAGCATGTTTAGTGCATCCAAACAGCCAGAACACCTTGTTATTGCTAAACCACTGTAGTATTGAATTTTGCAGGTATTTGAGATAAATTACAAACATCTGAAACTGACTCTGAGAGAACTTTGTGAGTTTAAGGGGAAAAAAATCAAGTTTAAACAGAGAGACACGTCTCTGCTATAATCTGGGGCATATAAATATTCATATTTTAGTGATATTATTGTTTAATTTTAAGAACAAAAGCAGCAGATGCAGCGTGTCTCATCGTGACAGGCTGAGCGCGCTCCCGCAGCAACGCTGTCTCCTTTGAAGAGCAGAAGTTTAGTCGTGTACGCAAGTTGCATGTCTTTACAATGATTAGGCCTTTTGCGATAAACAGTAAATCAATTAATCGCATAATAAATGAAAATGATCACCCTCATGTTCATTTACCGACTTTATAGTTTCTTTGTGTCTCTCTCTTTCTACTGAAGACATGGCTCAACCCCGGTGCTCTTCACTGAGCCCTCCTTTTCTCTTTAAAATCTGTTTTAACTGTTCAAAATCACATTTTTGGTTCGTTAAAAAGAGCTAAGCTACGAGCTAAGCTAACAGACCGACCCCGGGAATAAACCTCCGTCTAGGGGTGGGCAGTATAGTTCAAATATAATATTGTGATATTTCAGAGCATTCTGACGATAACAATTAATTTTGTGATATACCCAAAACAAACAAACAAAAAAATATCATTTATTTATTTGACAAAATTAACTTAACATGTTGCTTTGCAGTATTGTATAATAATTAAAAAAAAGGGTTAATTTTACTGAAATTACTTTATTTAGTAAGGTATATAGTCTCCCAAGTATAAAAATAAAATTGATCCTTCTGTTATTTAGTTTAAAATAGTCTGCACAAAATATAGATCAACAAAATCCACCACAAAAACTATTGTGCAGGTGCAGTTCCCAAAAAAAAAAAAAAAACTAAATAAAAGGAAGCTTAAGATCTGTTGAGGATGAATGTAACAAACAACACACACTGTATGTTGCCTTTAAATGAGCTATAACTTCCAAAACTTATGACAAGCTTCAGCTGACCCTGAAGCTTGTTGTTATCTCAGCTTCCTCTGTTCCTGCAGGAATGAGTCCATTTCTCTGACTGCTCTCTCCTTGATCACCTGCCTCTTTTCTTGGTCCATGGACGAATGTGGAACTCAAGAGACAGTTGAGCTGCGTGTGTTTGTTCTGGTGGTTTAGAGCCGGGTGATGGGCGGAGGGAGAGATAACTGAGCTGTACCCACAGTTTAGAGCTGGGTGGAGAGACAGCTGAGTCCCGTGTTGCTTGTTGTTAGCTTTTTAGCTAGCTAGTATTGCGCGCAGCTAGTTAGCATTACTCCAGTACCGACAGGTGGATTTGGGGGGGTGCGCAGTTTGGTTTGGTCGTTTGGCGTGCTCGGTGCTGTTAAGGGGGCGGGACGCCCCGCTTGTATAAGGGGAACACTGACGTATTTATATCATGAAATTAGCATACCATGAAATAATTTATTTTTCTGGGCAAGCTTTTTTTAACCGGTATTATTGTGAACGATATGATATGGCCCAGCCCTACCTCCATCTTCTCGAAGCTCCAAAATTAAGTTTCATCAGTCCATATTTTTCTAATAAAGTGTAAAAAAGTGGAAAAATCCATAAATATGTCGCTTCGGCCTATAAGTTGCAGGACATGTAAATTATGCAAAAAAAAACTGTGACTTATACAAAGAAAAATACGGTAGTTGTCCATTGGACAACTTCGAGGTGAGATCTGATTGTCCATGATGAAAAAAAGTTGTCTCAAACAAATGGAAACCACATATGTCGACCTCTGCATATGATAATAAAGTTAGTACGAAATTATATTGACATTAACATGGTGGGATCAACACTTGAGTTTGTTCTTACCATCGGTACGTTGCTCCCTTTCCAAAGTGATGCTAGTGTTTCCCCTACCATTAAACAAGCGAGGCGCCCTGTCAACAGACCCGAGCGTG
>JARVLU010000600.1:16330165-16343273 GCA_031762415.1 Simpsonichthys santanae | reverse complement strand
ACACACACACACACACACACACACACACACACACACACACACACACACACACACACACACACACACAAACATTCTTCAACCCACCCTTTCTCTCCATCTCTATTATGTCCCAGAGATAATGTCAGTTTTCTTGTCACGCTTTGGAAGAAGTCAGGATTAAAAATCTATTCAGGTGAAGATGTTGGCTGGCGTTTTTGGGCAGAGGATGATTAGAATCATTATCACCTCCTGCCAGCAAATTTCTCCCATCTTGCTGACAAAGTTTAGTTGACAGCTTGTTTGGCACTGGGTAATGCTCTGCTGTCGCCTCCGAATCCCGCTGCCATTGTGACCTTGGGCCCTGTATCTTTGGAGGAGTAAGAATCCGCTTTGTGTCGGGGAGCTGTGCTGCCAATCGGCGGAGGTTAATGTGGGCGTCTTTTTTTCTCAGGCTTTAGACTGGATCTGATAAAGTCTCATGCAGGTGAAAAGATTATTGACCTTCCTGAGGACACTCCATACTGTTTTCTAATGATTGATGGGAGTTTCTCTTTTATTCGTTTCCTTTTCCTCTTAGCCTGGGCTAAGAGGATCAAAGATAAGACCAGATCTATGTGCAAATGTCTGTTATGGTCCATTTACCATGGCGTGATTGTGCTTGGCACCTGACAGAGATATATTAGCCTCCCTTCTCAAAACAAAGATAAGATATTGACCTTCTTAACCAAAGTCGCTGCCTTTTTTGAATTTTGGAAGATGTCTGTTTGTATGGATGTGTATTATAGCTGTTTACAAGGTCACTAAACTGCTTGGCCTTGACATTTTGCTCACCATTGAGGATTACGTGGAACATTTTCAATGATTAAGCTGTTCCTTTCCCCTGGGGCTTTTTGTTCATTTGTTTGGTTTGCTTGCTTGGAGTGTTTTTTTTTTTTTCTGCATTTATTTGTGGCCTGGGTAGCAGGTTAATGCAGTACAACAGAAATCACCATTGTGTGACCTACAGTCTGACCTTATTTAGCAAATGTTTGTTATTCCGAAGGATTACTCAGTCTTTTATAAAGAATGCTGCACCTTTTTTTCTTGTAGATTTTATTAGAACAATAGGTTTTGATTAAAAATCTTCAAGATGGTTATATCAACTGACTGCATCATAGGTTAAACTAAATCTTGAAATAGATTTGTCATCTCAGAATGTTGTTTCTGTGCTATATTTTCGACATGGAGTCGTGAACTTACAGTGCGGCCAATAACAAGAGTGATTTGTGAGGAGTCAAGTCAATGATATTTTCACCATCACTGAAGCGGGGAGGAGTGTTTTTATCTGTGCCTGCATTTCTGTATATCATGTCAAACATTTACATCTCATTGAATTTCAAATGCTGTCAGGAATAGTAATGAAGCCTTGCTCCCACTGTTATGGTAATTTGCTTTTGGAAGGGGTGGGGTTCCCTGGTGCCTCCCCAAGTCCTCCCCAAAATATTTTAGTCTGCGTTATTTTTTCATCTTTTCTTGATGTTTAAGTTCTATATATTAGAAATGTAAAATCTGTATACTTTCTCCTGCAAATAATCTGCCTGTCTGTAGAAATACTAAATATGAATTGTTTTATTTAACACAATAAAACAAATTGATTTGTTTATCAATGTTGTTGCAGTCCTAATGTTACTTTTCATTTAACTTGGAAGGGTGATGAATATGAAGCTACCCAGGAGGAAGACACAGAGGAGGCGGGAAGAGAAAAGGAGCGAGAGGAAGAAGACACCACCACTGATGCATCTCACACCTATGACACCGAAGAGGTAAATAAGATATGAAAATTCTATTTGAAATAGTTACAGTATGGAAACTGTTTTTGAAAATATTTTATTTAGTAAAAAGTTAGCATGTGATGTTAAGTTTTTGTTCCTTGTATTAAAGTTATAAAATTAAGCACTGGTTTAGCTTTGTCTTATTATTGCTTTGAATTTACACATTGCACCATAAAAGTAAAGATGTTATGTGAAAGAGTTGGGATTTTAACATCAGCAAATGTCTTCAGGGTGAACATGAAACTTTGCCAGCTGATGAAACAAAGGGGGAATCGGATGAAGAAGAGGATGAAGTTGAAGACTCGGGCCGAATACGATTTAAGTCTGAAAGGAAGGACGGCTCTGTGGTGCGACTGGCGGATGCAGTCAATAAAAGGAGGGACATTCCTGAAACTCTCGGTACAAACTTTGTCCATTTTTCTATTTAATTTGCACATTCAGTCTTTTCTTTTATACTGCTTTACATCACTACTTGAGCTTTTGCTTCTTTTTTTTTTGTGTGCTTTTTTTCATGCCTAATGTACACCCCTGTCCTTTTCTTCTTTTTTTGTTTACATGATATCAGAGCTGTCAGAGAAAGCTAAAAAAGATTTGATGAAGTTTGGATTTGATGGAGAAAACGAGCGGCAAAGGAGACCAAATCGTTATGGAGGCCATGGCAGAGGAGGGGGTCGAGGACGCAGAGGAAGAGGAGGATTTTCTGGATTTGGAATGCCAGATTATAGAGGAGGACAAAGGAGGAAAATACATGACCAAATGCTTCCCCTGATGGGAAACATGAGCATACAGGTAAACTGCTGTTAAATCATCTTCTCAGGCCATTTTTAGAGGCTATGTCTGGCTGTGATGTTGAATATATTTGAAAATGGGTTTTGTTTCAGTTTTATTATTATATTTATATTGAGGAAAGAGAATTAAATCCAAATGGCTTCTTCATGATTGGCTCCTTACAAGTGGCTTCTTTACTGGGACAAAAGACATGAGGCTTTGCCGGACTGCATGACCTGACATTTATATAATAAAATAGTTACTACTAGATCTATAGGTTTGATTTTCAGTATAGTCTGAGTTGCTTGGCATGCTGTGATGTATAGTGTTCTGTAATGTCACATATAAATAGCTAAAATAGTAATTGCTCTTTGAACTTCTAAAATAATTTGCATATTCCAACAAACCCATATGGATGTGCAGCGTTTCTTAGCCTAAAGCTGCAGGTAACAAATCAAAGTATGTGTTTTCAGAGCTAGAAAGAACCCCTAGGGTTAAAGTACTTCTTTGCAAGGTTGCAAGGCATTTAACTTGAGCAGTGTGCTATTTTAAGAGTTATTAATTAATGATAATAGATGGTAAAATTCAGAACACAACAACACTGGACAATATAAATTAATGACACACAGTTGACATGGGAGCACCACATATATTTTGTTGACCGCAGTTAATGAGGGTGTGCTTTTGAAACATACTATCGTTGTCACATAGCATTTGACTAATTTGGTCACTGGCATGTTTGCTTTTGTTTTGTTTGTTTGAGCAATTATCAAAGATCAATTTGAAATGCCCATTAACTAAATTGGGATTTCTACAATAATCAGTAGGTTGAGATATTCCAGTATATTCCAGTACAGTCAGTCCCACTCATTTTGACCTGCTCCATTTTTGCAAATTAATACAACTGGTTTGTCTTCTTGTGAATGTAAACAGTGAAGTCAGAAACCTAAATAGAAACCTGTTTTATCAGATGTTGATCTGCTTTTTGTTTGTTTTTGCATGCTCTTTAATTACCAGCCACCCTCTCACATGCCACATCAGCAGCAATTGCAGTCCCATCAGCACCACCCTTCACGAGGAAGAGGACTTCTTTCCTTCCAGGAGCATGGTCGGCCCATTCCCCAGCAAGCCCTTCAACCTCTCATCCCCTCTCACATGGCTCATCGCTCCCCACCACTGCGACCACAGATGGAACAACCATCACGAATGATGGGCTCTCCGCCGCCCAACTTCCCGCAGCATCACCAACAGCAGCCCTCACATCCCAAGAACATCCACATTAATCCTCACTTTAGAGGACCTTCACAATCTTCTGCACAAGGTTAATTAGTTAATATTATAAACGTTTCCTAAATTAAGCTATTTTTATACGTATACAATTGATTCTCTTGGTTTTCTATCTGTTTTTTTGACATTCAAAAAGCTGAAAACATCAAAATCAAATATATTGATTTATATAATGCCGAATGCTATAAAACAGCAAACACCTTATTCATGTTTTAGTAAATTATTCTCGTGTTTTTTGTATTACCTTGAGCTCACTCGTGTGTACATAACCAATGTAAAATTACGAGGAGCAACTCTGCTGAAATGGACTATTCTTGCCTGACTAAGAGCCTTCAGCACTGAGATATTTCCTCCTCTGTACAGTCACACCAACGCTGTCTACTGCCTCTCATTTTCATTTTTATCCCCTCCCCCGCCTCCTTTTGTTTTCTGTTTGCCCCCTTTTCTCATTGCAGTGCCCTTGATGCCTCCTGCTCAGAGCCAGTCCAGACCTGCTGTGGGTCCTCAGAGGTTTCCTGTGAGTAGCAGCTGCTCCTCTACCTTCCTTTCGCTTCACTTTCCCACTCGCCACATGGTCAGCGTCCCTTTATGTGAGGGCAATAACATTACTTCAATTAGACCGTTTGCACTGGCCAAATACTGTTAAAGCAAATCCGTAAACACTGATATGAGCCTGGCTGCACAACTGGAAATGCATGATAGGAGCTTCAGGCAAAAGAGTTTTTGTGCCTTGGCCCATGGTTACAGTACTTAGAGGTTCTTCGTGGATGGGCTGAAGCTCAGACTATTCAGCACTGCATGTAATGGAATTGTGAATACAGGATATAGTGCTGGTTAAAATTTGCTTTTGAGTTTGTCCTAAAAGCACAAATGCTTTTTTTAATGGCATGTGAATTAGTGAAATGTGATGGATTGATGAGGTTGGAGGTGAGCCTGTTTCTTCTTTTCATCTGTTAAGTTAGAATTTCACATCAGACAAGTGTTTTCCTGTAAGCAAACCTTTTTTTTTTTTTTTAAGTCAAGAACCCATTCAAGAGATGAACTGACTCTCTGTAAAGTCAACTAAAATGCTTGAGGTCCATCTTTTTAGATAATTGAGCCAGGGCATCAGGTGGTGCTGGTACTGACTGACATCTTTCTGGATAGTCGATTTTAGATGGATTTATGCAAATTGGCTATCACAAAATAGCTACATCCAATTGCATTCATGTGGATGCACAAATGAGCTCGGCTCTTTCTCAGGAGACGCTCTTAATCAAACGCTGGATTTTTATTTACCCTTTTTTTTAACCTTCAATGTCAGTATCATGCTATTCTTATTCCCTGCAGTCTACAGTCATGTTAAATATTGACAGCAGAGTAGCAAAATAAGAGTTTTGGCCTATACCAGAGTAGAAAATGTAATGGGAAGAGTATGAAGACAACTGGGCTGGCTAACGGCATAGTGTTGGATTTCCCAGCTGTCAATCACATTTAGACTCGTGTTGCCAAGGACATGAATTGAAATGCAGGTGACATACAAGCCAGCAACTCCATTTATCAGCGGGCACCTGATTACTCATGATTATCATACATTATCATCCCATCAAATTTAATTGTTTAAAGGCCAGGCTAATGGGGGGGTCGTAGCCTCCAGTGTTACTGCATCACACTTTTGCTATCAGAGATGGTTTTGAAATATTAATCTTAACACCAATTAAAGCCATTATTTGGAATATTTATTCTGCTCACACATTATTTAAAAAAAACGGAGCTTCTATTTTCATTGTTTGCAGACCATTTTCAATAATAACGATCCAAAAAAGAAAATCATTAAATATTAAGCTTCTAAATTAGGTCTTTGTGAAAGTTGTCTAGTAATTTTAAAACCTTTTTATTTAGCATTTACAGTTTGTTTTATTAACTACCCTTTATTCCAATCTGTTTAAGACAATAAGATGATGGACAAAAAAGACACATGACCTTAGTCACTGCAAATTTGTCATGGTTGATGGTCCACTGGATGATCCATTCAGAATCATCTTCTCCACCAAAGTGGAGCTAAACTGGGGCCGCTAGAGTCTATTCCTAACTGGTTCTTAAAAATATATGTATACTGTATATCATAAATAACTACAGTAGTTTGTTTTTCCAGAGCCAAAACGTCACTCCATCGTAACTGTATGCTTCATTAATCTGCACCCGCTGCTCAACTGGTGATATTTAAACAAGCAGCATGAAAATGAGACACATTGATCTTATGTTATTCCAGTACTGCTTTGATTTCACCTAGTTAAAGATCAGTGTTTTTATTGTTTGTTTGTGAATTAGGCAGACTAAATGCTACGCTGCCTCACATCATTTTTATTGGTTTCCAGCCCACAATTAAATGTTTTATTTATTTATTTATTTATTTGTTGTGCTACTGTAACACTGTTTTTGTGTGCCAGGCCAGCACTTGGTCTGGTTTAGTATTGGAACCAGTCTTGTGGAGCAGAAAACAAAATTAATTACAGTTGCTCGTGGTTACAAGCTAGAACTAGCTGGTTTGATAACTAAAATACATCAGTGCACAGCTTGTATTTTAATGTTGTATATGTTGTTTGTTGCTAAATACAGGCAAAAATATTGTACAGATGCAACTTGGAACTTATTTGATAACCAGTTCAAATGTGCTTTTTTTTTTTTTTTTTTTCCACCGATAGAAAAAAGAGCAATATTACTGTAATGCTAAATATTACTACATAATTTTGAGGCTAAACTTATTCAGTTTGAATGTTTCCTTTTTCTCATTCATAGTTTAAAAATATCTTCAGCTTCAGATATCTGCTTATGAACCCTTAGTAATTGTTTTTGTAAATTTGTGTGTTCAAACAAAAACACCCATTAAATGTAACCTTCATAGCCTTCAGTCGTTAACCTTTTTATTATAAAATTCAAAGCCGGCATATGAATGAGCTCAATGGGCAAAATGTCAACATTGTACCCAGAAACAAAGCATGTTTTTTTAATCAAGTTATCGTAATTTATAAAGTACTTTAACATTTGGCCCTTCTTCATTATATTTGTCTTGGATATATCCTCTCAGCTTCAAGCTGTACCAGCATCAGTTAAGTATTGAGCATTCCAGACAGTGTTTTATCAGGGATTAGAAGTGAGAGGATGAGCTGTGGTATTTGAGAGGTATTATATGGACACCAGAGTCCTTATTGTGTAAACCTGGCTGCCTGACCTTTTAGAAAGGCATGATTGTGCCCCCATTGTGATCCCCTGTCTTTGTAAGCCCTTTTGATTAACTTTATGTTAAGCAAGTTTTTTGGAACTCTGGCCTTGCTTTCTAACACCTCTTCTCTCTAAATACCTCCACGCAGCAGTGGAATAAAGATGGATTAGGCCTTGATAGCATCTTAAGTAATTTACAATAGGCTTGGAGGAGGCAAGCAGCCCATTTGTGGAAGTGCCACGTGTTGAATAGCAGGTTAATTTTTCAACAGAGGTGGATGTTTAAAAGAATAAAGAAGACAGTTATGAGGGTGATTCAAATTCCAAGGAGGGATTAAATAGTTATCTAGTTTTCGTAAGTAAATTGATTGGGACTAGAGCGTATGCAATGAGTAGAAAGCTGTTGAAGATACAAAGCAGTTGAAACAAAGATGAGGGCACCTATTCCCTCCTGAAATACTCTTTCCTTGTTAGAGGCTGGCTTTAGGTTTATTGATAGCGCCTCAAGTAGCATTAATGTTGGTTTGTTGAAGAATTCATGCTGAAGGCTTCCTTTGATATTGGCATACATATTGATGTGTACGACTCTTGATTCTACATTTGTTTAATGACCCCCGCTTTCCATTTACAATCACTCCCTGTCCAAAGTAATTTCTCTTTTAATTTTTATTGTTTCATTTATTTTTAATTAGAGTTTTTCAGATGGCAAATCATTTATGCTAGTTTTGTCTTTTCTCAGGTAATGGGAGACTTTCAGCGTCATATGCCAGACAGTTTTGGTCAGCCTCAGCGGCCTCCTCATCACATGGAGCCCTTGAGGAACCAGCCACCTCAAGGCCCTCAGAACAGGGAGCCCCTGTTTATAGGAGGTGAGGCTCACACCCAACATTATGAGTGTTGCAAAGCTCTCCTCTTTGTCACCTCTAGCCCAATACCTAGAGGGTATGCTGCCAGCTCTGTGGTGCTGCTGTTTTAGCAGAACTCATGTGAAATGCATGTATGTGTATATTAACATGCATCTGAAAGAACCTTGGAAATGGCAATAAATATGCATATTTGTGTTTTTTATCATTGTTACATCACTGTTAAAAGAAGTTGTCATTTTTTAAATTTATTTGGCCGAAATACACATCTGGAGAAGGGATTATCGGCACTGCAACACTCTTACGTAAAATAAAAGAAAGAAAAGAAGACAAAACATCTCACTTTTGTTATTTAAAAAAAATAATTTGTGTTCTTCTTGTATGGCCACAGAGTGCACAGATTCAACGCGGTTTCCAGCGCAGCACATGTTTGATCACCAGGGCCCCGGTCCTTTGATGAACAACAGCAACAACCTCCACCAGCAGCGCCTGCCCAGCCAGGGCCACATGGGCTTCGGCCCGCCAGGACCGCTCTTTAACCAGGCGGGCCAGGACCTACTAGGAATGTTTCAGAGAGAACCTCCAAGACCAAACCTCCCTCCCCACCAAAATCACCAGGGAGTGGTGAATTTGAATCCGCAAGGTGGGGCCCTCAACCAACCCAGGCCTTTCATGAGCCCTCGTCAGCCCTTTGGCCAGCAGGGGAACCGTTTCCCCCCACCACAAGTTCAGTTTGGGATGCAGGTACGACACAGAGTAAGTGATTTTAATGACTACAATGTGTTTTGTGTATTTATGTCTTCTTTTCTCCGCTTCTGCTCCAGTTGTCTCTTGGGTTGTTTGTTAAAAATGGGTATTTGATCTGACTAGTTGTTGAAGATATGTTTAAAAAAAATAAAGCCATATTTTGCACCACTTCATTTTGTTGAGGTATAGACAAGAGCTCCCTCTAGTGATTGAAGCACTATGATATCGCTCAACAAGAATGCTCATTAGGAGGGTAATTTCCTATAAATTGCCCAATCTAATGCTGCAATAAAGATTCAGATTAAAATTGTTTGTGTTGCAAAACTGTCACAAAAATAGACATTAAAATTTGCTTCTTTTCCCCATAAT
Organism: Simpsonichthys santanae; assembly: GCA_031762415.1. Taxonomy (NCBI): domain Eukaryota; kingdom Metazoa; phylum Chordata; class Actinopteri; order Cyprinodontiformes; family Rivulidae; genus Simpsonichthys; species Simpsonichthys santanae. Next base: position 16,334,248 of record JARVLU010000600.1, on the reverse strand, counting down.
TGCAGGGTTTAGCCCCCCCTGTCTCTCAACCGCCACATCACGACCCATTGTCGTCTCATCCCATGCACCATCAGCAGCAGCACCATAGGCAAGAGTTCCCCCATCAGCAACAGATAAATCTCAGTGAGCCTCACCCCATGACACACCATGGTCAGAATTTTTTCCATCAACAGCATGGTAGCCCGAGGCAGATGAATCCTCGCCCTCAGAACCCTCAGCAGCGCATCATGTCAAACCGGCAGAGAATGGTAAGAGATTAACATATTGGCTTAACTATTTTCAGGTCAATTTGATGGTGTCTGGGTTTTCTTATTTTTATGGTGCACATTATTCCGATATTGTATTTAAATGAACAGGGTTTGATTTGAAAGAGTTGCAATTTATTATACGCAAAAATAAATTTGAATTACTAAATGCTGAGCTTAGTATTTACTTTGTTTACAGAACACGCCCATTTCCAAACAAATGCAGCAGCGCAACAGCAACCTGCGGGAGCTCCCTGTAGCACCTGGTAACACAAACATGAACAGGACCCACACCGCCCCAGCCCCCGACTCCTCTGCTGCTGCCAACATCAAGCCTGTTGCCAAGGCAACACCGAGGACGCGTATGGGCCAGTACACACAGCCGATGTCTGGCGGCGACAGAGGAAGAGGCCAAGCAGCAAAGCCTGAATCACAGCCTGGGGGGGCAGACAGGACAATGGTTAATAAGGAAACCCTGAGCACACCGTCCAGCTCTACACCACAGGTTAGTGTTTGAACGAGTTTTTGTTCTTCCAGGGGCTAAAAAATAAAACTAAACACATTGTAGATAAATTATAGATTTATTTCTAAATACTTTTCTCTACAAAGTAAATCGGATGTTAGGAATATATTTACAAATGGTAAACAACAGGGTTACTGAAATTCCTAGTCTTGTATATAGCAATATACAGTAGTTCTGACTTCTTTGCGCAATGGTACCCTTTAGCTAAATTCACAGCTTTAAAAGAATTGTGAGAACATAACTGTTAACAATCCATGTTTTATATTTTTCATGCATTTAATTAAAAAAAAAACGTTCAATACAAAAACAACTGGACTTTATTTGTAACAGAAGACGTTTCGCTCTTCATCCAAAGCGCTTTAGCGAAACGTCTTCTGTTACAAATAAAGTCCACTTGTTTTTGTATAGAACTTTTTTTTTTTTTTAATCATGTCCTGGATGACTGAGAATCTTCACCTGCATTTTTCATGTATTTGCAGGACCTTGATGAAGATGAGGAGACACGACAGTATCGTCTGAAGATCGAGGAGCAGAAGCGTCTGAGAGAGGAGATTCTGAAGAAAAAGGAGTTACGGCGGCAAATGCAGGCTGGTGTTCGAAAGAGGGAGCTGCTGGATAGACTTAATTCCCAAACAAACGCACCATACCAAGGTCCCACTCCTACACAAACTGAACCTCTATTATCAAATCAGCAGCAGCAGCAACCATTCCAGCAGCAGCCAGAACAAAAACGACCTCTGCTACAGGCACAGCAACCGAGACTGCTTTCTCAAAATATGCATCAATCGCTAAATCACACATTAGCAAATCCTAATCAAGACAACGCCCTGCATATTAGTGGTGCTGATCAGACCCCTCCACCACGTTTAAATGTTAAGGCACGCCTCCAAATGACAAAAGGCAGTGAACCGGAGCAGCACTTCTCAGGCGCTGGTACCAAACAGCAGTGGAATTTGCCCCAACAACACGAGCAACTACAACAACAAAAGAACACTTATGTGCAAAGTGTAAACAGACCCAACGCTCTGGTTCAGTCTCTTCAAGTTCCTCAGACATTCACACCAATGAGACAAGACCCAGCTCAGACTCAAGGAACCAAACTTGGGGCTAAAAGAACTGTGATGCAAAGAGTCAGAACTTCCAGTATGGAAGGCCAGCAGGTGCCACAAAAAGTCAGAGTTGTCAAACTTTCAGGACTGGTGAGCATATAGTTTCATTTTTACGACACCTTCTTCTTTGGCATTTGTTTGATCCTTTACAGTAGATTTTACCCCTGGGGGGAACTACGTAGCTTCAACAGAAATGCTATCGATTGCCCTCACTGTCTATTTTGTAATCTAGCTGATATCTAACCTATGGGGATGACACAGTGATGTCTGTGTCATTTTGCCAAAATTGATCTGTTAAGAGTTTCTTCTTTTAAGCTTTGGGAAGTGGTATTTAAGCAAGAATGTCTTTACATACTTCTATAACGCAGAAAGGCAGTTTGACATTTATCTGTTGAGTTGGGGACACCTCGTCACTGCTTTTAAAGGTTGAGATCCTCTTTTCAGGACAGATAAGCATTCTCTTAAAGGCATAACGTAAAAGATTGACAACAACTCTTAACAAAGTCCAGAAAATATCACTGCTGGCTATTTCATTCTCTCCTGATAAGTTGTGGCTTTGTCCTTAATTGCACACTAATCTTTATTGAAATCCCACAAAGGCGTGCATGTTAAACATTAATACTTGTCATTGAAGAGACACGGTGGTGGGATGTGATAATATTTGAAATAAGCTGCTTTCCATCCCAGAGGATCAAGCTGCTGCGCCAAAATTGGTGACTGGCTGCTGATGAAGATCACTTGGTGTCAGTGTGTTAATGGAAACCTGTGCGGAGCTATCTGATTTACTGCGTTGTGAAGAAAAAAGTGGAGTGGGATGTGAAGCAGAGCAAAAAAGAAAAAAAGGAATGGAAAGAGCTGGGGCTAATAATTGAAGTGAAAAGAAGATTCTCTCTTCCACATTGTTCCGCTGTCATCAACAAGAGTTTGACAATGTTATCGCTTCTTTTTTCCCCCTTCTTCCCTCTGTCATCCCTCGGTTGCTTTTTCATATCAACCCATCTTTCAGGTGCGAGGCAACAAAAGACGCCAATCCAAGACCCTTGTAATTAATCTTTCATAATACCTGTGTAAGAAAGTTGCCACTTTTGAGGATTTGGATTTGTATAGCTTAGGCACACAGATAAGAAGCAAATTATATTTTCATCAGGGGTAATACAAAGCAGTGCAAAATACAAAAGCTCAGGGAAGGGTGTGCGTGAAGGGGGGGATGGGATACACATCGAGCTGCTGTCGTTTCAGTGTAATGCAGCTTAGCATTTGATGGGTGCAATCAGGAGCTGTGATTTCTATAGAAGGGATTAATCCATTTACTCTCAGCTGGGGACAGGTCAGAGATAGTGCCTCTTTTCTTCCCACGTATTGATCTGTCACATCTTTCTGCAGAGTCGGAGAAAAGACGACCTTCAATTCCTCCCTGCACGTCAACACAGCAGATCTGTGACTTTATTTGATAATGAGACCATCACCTTGTTTGGTTGATCTCTATTCTCCAAAAACTGCTCAATAGAAATGCACATTCAGTGTTTATAGATTTTTTTCAGTTTTCCTTTGTCGTCACATAAAACTTAAATACGTGCTGTTAGCACAAGTGTGTTGGAGATAAATGCTGAAATTCTGAGGCACTAATTTAGTGTTTTCCATCCTTATCTCCATTCAGAGTGGAAAGGGGCCTGAGGCGTTCGTCGCCCCAGTGCAGCAGCAGAGTTCCTGGCAAGTATCTCCACTCAACCAGAGCGTCCAAAGGAAGGTGACCATGATGGGACAGCAGCAACAGGGACCAGGCGGAACACCACAGGCTAGCCGCGGGGGCAGAGGCAACGCACAGCAAAGCAGGGTATGTCATAAATGAGTTACTGACAGTCTTTTCACCTAAAATGTTTTTATTAATGGGCTTCGTGGCACCTCCACTGAAAAATCAGCCAAAATGTCTCCTGTAATGTTGCATTACATTTTTATTCAGTAGACATACCAATCAGGTAGTGGCTGCATGACACAGGACGGTATACAGGTGCAGGAGTATTGACAAGTTGAAAACAACATGACGGGGCAACACAAAGTCCCCTGGCCTCTCTGCATGCGTGTCACCACCAGGTTCTTGTCACAGATTCCACACTCGCTGATGCTGACAGTGTAAAGTGCCACCACTAGGCTTGCATGGCTGCTCTTCCTTTATGCTCCCCCACCACACACACATTCTTACTACCCC